>JAZHYW010007855.1:0-68344 GCA_037355805.1 Ixodes ricinus | reverse complement strand
CTCCCTATCTAATCCGAGCGGAACCGGTGATCGCCTTGAGCATCGTCGCCACGTGCCTCCAGTCAGCTTTGCCCGGAAACGAAGCGAGAGGCAACAAAGGGGATGCCGTGGCTTTCTACGGAGGACCACCGTGTTGACGTCGCCCCACCTAGGCGCGGAGCTGAGCCGGACCCTTCATTCTGGCTGCGATTACGCTGGCCCGAAACGGGGTCAGCCGACGCAGGAACCGGGGGATTACCGGGCGAGGATTCCGGGTGACGGCGCGCCAGCTGCGGGACCTCCGTGAGGGTGTGCTCGGTTCGGATTATCCTCGGACGCCACTGGCGGATAATCCGGCCAAACCCTTTCTCGTGCCACAACGCCGCCTAATGGAGGGATCAGCACTATCTCGGCCAACGTCGTCTCCCGGGCTGACAGTGGGCCCTTTGTTGTCTCCTCCTCGGCGCGGCTTTCGAGGGAGAGAGTACCTTGGTGCCTGAAGGTGAAGCACGGCCGCCGCTGCAGGGTGTGCGTGTATGTGTGCGCGTGCTCGGAGGATGAGTGGGGGCGGGGCCTGAACATGACGTTTGTTGGCAGCTCGGCCACCATTGGCTGCCAGCCGCGAGAGTACCGAACAGCGACCCGATAAAAGGAGCAAACAGGAGGTCGCATGTGTGCTCTCGGACGATTCAGTGACTTTGTATATATGTATTAAACAGAGTTGGTCGCGAGAGACCCTCCCGTCTCGTGATGTTCGTGTCGGGAGTCGGCCTGCGGTTCCTGGTCCTGGCCTGGCCCTGCGTGAGGCTGCCTGGAGAACCCCTCGGTCGCAACAACTGGATGGCAGCGGCGGGATCCAACTGCGCTGGACCATGACTCTCGGTGTGGGTGAGTGCCCGGCTTTCTTCCTTTGATTCGCCAGACCCTACAACTCTTAGTTTGTTGTGAGGCGACGGGGAAAAGTTTTCGTCAGAACAGAAAAGTGTCCGTTTGACGTCAGTTTTGTCAGGGAAGTGCCGTTACATCGAGTAGATCATGGATCTCAACGCGTTGCGTTTGCCAGAGCTGGTACATGTCTGTACCCATTTAGGGATCGATTTGGGGCAAGCAAAAAGAAAACCACACATCATAAAGCTCATTCAGGCCACAGACGCCAGTGATGACGAGATCACAGAGGCTATCGAGAGGAAAAAGCGGGCCGACGATGAGGCTATCGAGAGGAAAAGGCGGGCCGACGATGAGGCTATCGAGAGTAAAGAGCGGGCTCGTAATTTAGCTCAGAAAAGACTTGAGCTTGATGTGTTGAGGCAGGAAGTTCTGTCTCGGAGGCGAAAGGTAGTAGTAGAGGTAACAGACTCGAAGTACCTAGCAGCGACATTTCCTCACTGGTTCACGTACGAGGGTGATCCGGAGCCGCGAGAAAAAGACCTTGTGTCCAGGGAGGAAAGAGCGGTTGCACCGAGCGGAGCTATAACGCGTCAGGTAGCGGCAGAGACGGTGGGTCAGAAAGGAAAGGTTGAAGAGGAAGAGTCCGATTTAACTGACGACCAGCGTCTTTCTGCCGACGGGACTACCGACGCCGTTCCGCACAACGCCGTCTCCAAGCTTGAAGCGCTCGAAGCTGGTGGAGATCGCGATCCCGCCAAAGAAAGAGAGGAGGCCTCTCAAGCATCTGACGTCTGCTTCCTGGGAGACAAGGACAAGGCCAGCATGGTGACGCCGCCGCAGAAGTCCATCCAACTCAAGGAAAGCAGCGTGGAGAAGTCAGCTGATAGAGAGGTGGAGCAGGAAGTGGGTCGTCCTGGCCGCCACCCGTGGAACTCCGAGATCAAGCCGGGGCTGGACAAGCGAGACCAAAGTCAAGGGTGCTCGGAAAAAGCGTCTTGTTCGAGCCGTCCTTCTGGAAAGAAGGAACAGAAGAGAGAGCAGCGCAGGGTCAGCGTTCTCCGACCTGCCCCGAACGATTCTGCTCAGCAGCATCAACAGAGGCGCGACGCGTCGAGCCAGAAACAGAAGTCGTCCAGGCCGGAAAGGGGGAAACGCGGAGGGACCCATCCCAAGGATCCATCAGCCGGCGGCGGCTGCAAGAGCAAGGGATCCAAGGGGAGCACGGAGAGAACCAGGCTGGGTGAGAAAAATCCGGAGCAGAGTCCCTCGGAAACCTCGTCTCCATCGCAGAACGATATCGGGTGTTCGTCCAGACGGAAAAGACATCGGAGGAGAAAGCAGCCCGAGATCAGCGTTCTCCGTCCTGGTCCGGACATTTCCGATGAAGGGCAACTTCGGAAATCTGGCGAAGGCGAGTCTCGCAGAAGGAAGCTGTCGTCGAGGCTGGGACACAGAAATCCCGCGGATATTCATCCCAAGGAGGTATTGACGGACAGCGGCTGCGAAAGCAAGGGGCTCGGCTGCGACATGGAAGAGCCAAGTCTGAACAAGCAAGAAGGTCCGAGGCAGCGGCGCTCTAGGAGGCGGCGCTGGGTCTTCCGTTCTGGTCCGAACGCTTCCGACCGTGACCGGAGGCTCAGCGCGCGCAACTCCAGAAAGTCCTCTTCGAGATCGGGAGAAAGCAAACGCCAGGACACCTATCCAAAGGAGCCGTCGATCCAGAGCAGCAATGCGAGCAACAGGCCTAGAGGGGACACCAGCAAATCTACGCTGGATGCGAAAACGACGAGGCAGAGCCGCTCGGACGAGAACAGGAGCTGCGAGGAGTCACCCAGCGGGAGGAAGTCGGGAGTCAAGCAGTCGCACTCGTCTCCGGCTTCCGCGACGAGAAGAGAAGATAATCGTCCAAATGCAGGACCATTGCTGGTCAACTCCACGATCTCGACCAAGTACCCCGGGTTCTATGAGTACGTGCTCGGCTCACGGCTTAAGCTACGGCGAGAGATCAAGTCAGGTGCGGAAATCAAGTCTGAACTTTCCGACTGTGGCTTCGAGAAGACTGTTGAGTCTGGGGACCAGGGCTTTTCTGGTGAGAGTGGCACCGAGAATAGACTGGGTGTAGGTTAGAGCGCAAGGTTTTCGCCGGTGAAAGATGTCCGAGAGAAGCGGACGAGGCAGAGGCCGCCAGAAAGGGGAAAAGCTTAATTTGAATGTCTTTTTCTGAAGTCGGCTTAGCCAGTGGTATGAATAGGCTTTCTTTTTTCGGGAGTCCGAGTTTTGCGTTTCGTTTGGCTTCAGCTCGTTGTGCTGGCGGTAGAGTTCATTTAAAGCGGTTTTATCCTCGGTATAGTTTGCTTTATGGAGGACGCGGTTGAATTCAGTAGGGATATGCCCTATGTGAGTTACGTAATGGTATGTAATGTATTATTTTCACGGGAGTCCGTTTTATTGCATTTTGTTGAGCTGCAGTGCGTTGTGTTAGCAAGCTCGAAAGTTTATCTCGCTTCACGGTAGTAAGCCTTCGAGGCGAGGTAGAAAGGGGCACAGCTAAAAGAGGAACGCTGATGATCCATGCGGGGCTTCTAAGACGTGAACGGGCTCCATGATCGGATGGCCAGAGTGAGCACTGATGAGCGGTGGTGTGAAACCTGATTTATAAAGGGGTGAGGGCAAAATTTTGTTTCTGGCTTACGCAACCGGTCGGGAAAAGTGAATATTTTGAGGTAACGGGTTTTGCGCGAGTATTATGAAGAACAATTTTTTTTTGTTTTGTTTTGGCTTTGTACATTTAAGAGTGGTCTGACGGATTGAAGGTATGGAGGCTAGGCGCTCGGCTGCGCGGAGTCTGGTTCGGTGTTGTGGGTTTCGTTGCTGCCACTTCCCAGTGTGGACTCCAGCCTGGACCTCAGTCGCCAGCCCAGCCGTGAGACCGCGTCTTTCAAGGGACCAGTGTGGACTGCTCCCCCTCAAGACACTCTTCCCAGCGGCGGAGGAGCTGTTACGAAAGGCCCCCGGACCAGACCCTCCCTATCTAATCCGAGCGGAACCGGTGATCGCCTTGAGCATCGTCGCCACGTGCCTCCAGTCAGCTTTGCCCGGAAACGAAGCGAGAGGCAACAAAGGGGATGCCGTGGCTTTCTACGGAGGACCACCGTGTTGACGTCGCCCCACCTAGGCGCGGAGCTGAGCCGGACCCTTCATTCTGGCTGCGATTACGCTGGCCCGAAACGGGGTCAGCCGACGCAGGAACCGGGGGATTACCGGGCGAGGATTCCGGGTGACGGCGCGCCAGCTGCGGGACCTCCGTGAGGGTGTGCTCGGTTCGGATTATCCTCGAACGCCACTGGCGGATAATCCGGCCAAACCCTTTCTCGTGCCACAACGCCGCCTAATGGAGGGATCAGCACTATCTCGGCCAACGTCGTCTCCCGGGCTGACAGTGGGCCCTTTGTTGTCTCCTCCTCGGCGCGGCTTTCGAGGGAGAGAGTACCTTGGTGCCTGAAGGTGAAGCACGGCCGCCGCTGCAGGGTGTGCGTGTATGTGTGCGCGTGCTCGGAGGATGAGTGGGGGCGGGGCCTGAACATGACGTTTGTTGGCAGCTCGGCCACCATTGGCTGCCAGCCGCGAGAGTACCGAACAGCGACCCGATAAAAGGAGCAAACAGGAGGTCGCATGTGTGCTCTCGGACGATTCAGTGACTTTGTATATATGTATTAAACAGAGTTGGTCGCGAGAGACCCTCCCGTCTCGTGATGTTCGTGTCGGGAGTCGGCCTGCGGTTCCTGGTCCTGGCCTGGCCCTGCGTGAGGCTGCCTGGAGAACCCCCTCGGTCGCAACACTGTGCTCCACCTCCAAGCTCATGTGACACTCAGACTGCTTCGGCTTGGCTTCGATGGCTAGTAGTATCCACTGCGGCCGGACGTAGGGTGGAACGGAGTATAGAAGATAATGAGGCGAACTCGAGACCAAGGAAGCTAACGATGAAAGCACGATAGTAAATAAACTAGGAGTGCCAAATGCTCTGTCTATTTGGTCCTTGTCTGGGGATAAACAAAGAGTTATCTTAGTTTCAGAACCCATCGACACATCGAACTGTTAGCTTTAGCTAAATTTTAGCTTTCTCCAGATCTATTACATGAAAACACTAGAAACAATTTTATTGTCCGATAAAATGTATTTAAAATGATTCCCTTATGTCGAACAGACATAGTTTGAAGTCGAAAGTGGGGTGGTATGTAACGCAGGTGGCACACGTACTAATCTTACTGATCACATGAAGGACACGTTTCTTTTTCTTACAAACGCAAATCCGTTCATAATGGGTACCGGATATTTCGTCGAATGCCGTTTCATCGAATAAGTGGACATTTCACCGAACGCCGATTTTCTTTCACTTCACCTAAGTTTTGGAGTCTTCTCACCCCTGTCAGACGGCAGCTAAAATGGCATTTACGCTAAGGGACATTCAGTGTAAATGTCATTTGAGGCACTGCCACACGGCAACTCAAATGGTATTGAACCTAAATGTCATTTCAGGTAAACTGAGTTCGCAAAGCGTGCTCTCGTAGGCAGCGCTGGACACATATGTTACGGGATTTAAAAAAAAAAAAAAAAACGAGGCAATTATTTGCGGAAATAATTTTTTACAATGTTTTAATTGCGAAAATAGTGTGCTTAACGCATATTTCGTGGGTACTTTACGCTCCTAATTGTTTAACCTACTCACGGCTCCAGTTGTCCAGTAGGCCTAACGACTCTGAACCATTGAACCTGCCGTCGGCGCGCTTCGGTCGGTCTCGGTTCGTTGGTCCCAGTTGCGCTCCACATTTACGCGTTTTTACGATGCCGGCCGCGAATTAAAGGCCATCTATCAACTGGACCATCCGAGAGACGTCGGCACTCAAACCATGTGAGACGAGCGCCTCGAATGTCTTCGGTAGCAGATGCGGAACGGCGGGATCTGCCGTTCAGCGCCGGCACACGGGCGTTCTTAGAAGCCCTCGGTTTCCTCAAGATATATGCCGCAGCTCATCAGGACGCCGAGACCTGAAGGAACATGTTCGGGTAATATATAACTTTGACGGTGGGCGTAACCTGTTAAGTCAACAGGAGCACGCAGAACAATAAGCGGAAGGGACGGCCGCCTAGTATTTGTTTTGCGTGTGTGGGTCGTCGCAGTACTGCGTACCTCTGAACGAGTTCATTCCACGACCAGCTTGGTCGTGGTTCATAGTAGCGGTCGCGTTTTTCTTCGCGTTTGTTGCTCGGGCAACTGCTCCTGAGGTTGGCTGACATGCCTTGTCAAATGTACTACCGCCGGGTAGATATTCTGGGAAGAACGCCAGACGACAAAAAGAGGTTACTTTTTTTTAAGTGGTAGGAATCTTGTAAAGGATCTGTTGTTTTAATAAACGTAGTGTAGGTATTCGCGATCGTGACCTTTTGCCGGCTTTTTCATTCCCATTGACATGCTCCGAAAAGAAATTTAAGAAAAAATGCTGCATGCAGTCAGTCTCTGAATGTTTCTATTTCTAGCTTTCATTAATGTGATGTTGGACAATTCCATACTGTTTCAAAGCTAAATATGTTACGTGTGTTTACATCTAAGCATCGTATCACTAGGAATATAATATGTGCATAATTTTTTCCAAAACATTCTAAAAATTGTTTAATAAGGTGCGGCATGTATCATTGAATACAGTTGCTGCATATTTGCCACTTAAGATATAAACATGTTCCAGAAACCATCTGCTGCTGGGGGCCACCATAGAAGTAGGCAAAGTGAGCGGGTTACATTACATTGAAATCTACAAGTTCTTGGGATCACTGCCTCTAAATAACAAGTGGCAGTTTCTTGCAGCCATGGCCAGTTGTGCGACATTCTCCTCACTTGTTTTTAGACGTGCAGTGCAGAAGCACTGCATAAAGTAACCTGTGCTAGGTACCTTCTGGAAAAGCAGCAATAAAAGAATTGTGCGAAGCTTACGAGGGCAGTGCAATAGCCAACACCAAGGCCGCCACTGGTATTGACCCCAAGAGACCTGAGACCAGTGGCGGTGTCAGTGATGATGCCATGAGTTCCCGAACAGGCCGACGAAGCAGTAATGTGCAGCTGAGCTCACGAGTGAAAAGGACGAGGCCACGCGGCCGTAGAAGCTGCTTCGGCTCGGTTTTGAAGCAGCCCGACATGCTCCAGTAGAGCACCCAGAAGATGCAAGCCACTTGGAGCAGCAGTGATGGCATTCCTAAATAAAATGACTGAGCAAGGAGCTGTATTCTATATAGATGTTGTATATAATAGTAACAGATGAAACGAATTTGCTCAATAGTAAAGTTTTGTGATATTCGTCTTTATCGTAACATTCCATGATTAGAACTCTTCTATACCACCCAGCCGCGGGTTTCTGCCCACTCTCTTTACCAAAGCAAGGAAAATTAGGCGTTTGTGTTTAGGCAGTGGGTTTATTTGACTTTGAGGTATTGCAACAATAGATTTTGCTGTATATGAGAAGTTTAGCCAGTGTAGTATGACTGGTAGTCTGGTGATACACAAACGCACATTGGTGCTAGGAAAATAGTAGTACTGAATTTACTACACCTTCCACGACTGGCCGGAGTATACAAATTGCACATGACTGCTGCGTCTGCATTTGGCTGGGATTAATGTTCAATCGGTGAAGCACTGATTGACCACGAGTCCTAGCCGAATGATGACTCGTCACTCATGTCCAATCGACGTGTCGTATTTGATCAAGGAAGGTAGTTGATGTAGTAAATTTACTACGCATGCCTTGCTATCTAGGTGGTGTTGGCAAGGGCACTGAACTTGGGATCCCTGGGTTCTGCGGCCAAAGTTTTCGTCCCACGTGCTCCCAGCTGCAGTGCCCTAACGCACTCCGCCTCCAATTCCCCACCACCATAAGGCGAGTGTTCTCCTAAAAGCTAGAAGCGGCAATGTTTTTCACACCGATTTGTAGTCACTGTTGAGCGAATGTTGTCCTGTAGTAATCCTTTCGCCACCAAGCAGGCAAGTACTTTGGAGAACCAGATTTCATCGTCGTCTTGCCATACGCTTTGACCGTATGCACCAAGTCACTGGACAGCCATATGCCTCTCCACTCTTCCAAATGTTGTCAGCTAGTCACCTCCAGGAAGACCACTCATAAGTAAACGATGTTTACTTAAGCTGGTGACACTCTTCACCGCAGTCAACAGACCAGACTACTTAGAATTATGTTCAACAACTGGCTCCAGTTCACAGCATGTATCAGCGAAGTGCTCTTCAAGGTCGGGTGGATGCTGGGGCTTGGCACTTGGGTCTTTAAAGGCACAGGTTGTGACACCCCCACCAACTTCTGTTTATTAGCTCTGCTATCCCAAATTAAGTACTAAACAATGAGGTGCAATTTCATGTCTGACCTGGCAGTGGAATATGCGTAAAGTAGTCCCATCTGGAAAGCAGTGTAATGAAAGCTTAGTATTTGTTACTGTAGATTTTGAAATGTTATTGGTACCTATCAAACCTGTCACAGGAGTCCTCACTTGTCTTCCTACTTTCTTGGGAGATGTCTGGGCACATTATTTGTCAGTTATCAGTCAGTAGTGAACAGGGTAATAACTTGACACGAAGACACTGAAACAGATGTCCAGCTGAAAGTTTCCGTCCTGGAACCAGAATGCAGCCTTGAAATTCTCCTATGTTGGGCGCTCATTTCCAAAGACTACCTTGCAGTCGACCGTTGGGCCATGTAGCTTGCAGAGGGCGACAGCGAAAACCGTCCTGATTGTTCTCACTGTTGTGTCTGTGTAGTTACACTCTGCCCACGACAAAGTTCTCAATGCAAAGGCCACAGGCCTTTTGAGGCCGTCTTCTCCCACTTGGCTCAGTACAGCTCCCAGCACTATGGGACGTGACACATCGTAGTGTGCTAGAACAGCTGAGGATTCTAGCAGACCCTTCCCACGCTTGTACGCCTCTGCTTCCGTCTTCGTCCAGGCCCACACCTTATCCTTATTCAGAAGGCGATGAAGCGGTACCAACGCATAGGCGGCCCACTTCAGAAACCGACCATAAAGTTCTAAGCTCCCAAGAACGGGTGTAGCTCTTTCTTGTTCGTTGGTTCCAGAACTTTCTCGATGGCCTCCGGCTTTTCGGCCGAAGCACTTACGCAGTCCTTGTTGATATGGTATCCCAGGTATGATACTTTCTTTACTCGAAAAGCGCCCTTGTCGGCATTCAGACTCAGGCCGTCATCCTGGATGCGCTGCAGCACCTCCTGTAGCCGATCGTCGTTTTCAACTACCGCTTGTCCGCCGATGAGAATGTCATCCAAAAACACTGCACTCCTTGAGGCTGTTCAAGAGTTGCTGCAGAACCCAGAGATTCTGGGTTCAATACCCATCCCTGCCCGTTTCGACCTGGATGAGCATCGTACCGGCGTGCGGTCATGTATCACCACTGTGTGGTGCACGTTAAAGACCCCAGGATAGCGGTTGTACTGCACTGGCTAAATTGCTTATCTACAGCGAATGACTCGTCGCAACTTTGAAATGGCTGACCAACTACACGCTGTATAAATATCCACACAACCCCGAGTAATATTATTCAAGAGTTCTTCCATATAACGCTGAAAGATGGCCACAGCCACGGCCACAGCAAACTGTAATCTGGTCACCTTGAAAAGCCCCTTGTGAGTCGTTATAGTCAACAACAGGGAAGTGCCCTCATCGACGCCAAGTCGCTGATAAGCTTGATCCACGTCAAGCCAGGAGAACGCTGAGCAACCTCCCAGCCTTGCTAGTAACTGTTCTGGAGTTGGGTAGCGGATAAGTCTCCCTTGACGACTGGGTTGAGTGTTCCCCTGGAGTCACCTCAAATTCCCATCTGCCCATTCTCTTTTAGAAACGGGATGATAGGCGTCACTCAACGAGTGTTTGACAGGAACGTGGATACTTTGTTCCACCAACTTCTCGATGGCTTTATCCACTTTCGGCAAAAGCGCGAACGGTACTCTGACATGCCGGAGGGCTCTTGCTCTTCTTCAGCTCGGGTATAAACACTTCAGATAAGTCCTGGAGGAAAGTTGCCACCTTCGTCCCCAATGTGTGCTGCTGGCCTACGGCTCTCCTCGTTGCACTTCCGGGACACGGGGGCTCCATGAAGCTGATGAAGCCTTTCCAAGGAAATGCCTAACGGTGGGAACTAGTCCCGTCCCAAAATGCTGATTCCAGCCCTTTTCGTGATGAGTAGCGGAAGCTAAGCTTTTCTGCCACAATGCTTGACCTGCACTTTCACCTCTCCCACGAGATGCACAGGTTACTGAGTGTAAGTTCGGAATCCTTGCGTGCACGGTCGAAGCGCCTTCTTGGAGATTCCTAACTTGCACGTTGCCCTCAGGTTGACAATGGAGCCCACGGTACCACAGTCCACCTCCATAGGTACTTGGTTTGCGCTGAGCGTGACGGTTGCATGAACGCTAGCAGGCCACTCGCAATGTGGTAAAGTCCGTACAGCCTGGCGCGTCCCGATTTTTCAGCGCTTGACTTTCCTCGGCGGTTGTCGCTGCACTTGGCTCGGTTCTTTGCCGCTTCCTTTTGACGGCAGGCTCGGACGATATGTCCCTTCCGCTTGCAGAAATGGCACTCCGCTTTGAGGAAACCACAGTTTGTATAGTCATGGGCGCCCTTGCAGAGAGAGCATCGTCGTGTTACTGACTCTCGAGGAGGCTTCGGTTTTCCTTCCTACTTGCTGACACCCTTGTGAATTTGCTGAGTGCGATGCAAGTCGGATGTTCACGGCAGAGGCCACACCCCTTGATGTGTTGTGCTTGCCGGGTGGCGTACTCCAGAGTGATATAACAATATTTGCCTCTCGGCGGAGTACCGGGATGAGCAAGCATCTGTGATGTGGCGCACGTGACGTCAAAGCGTAATGACGTTTGCTTTTCTCTGTGGAAGAAATCTCCGTCTTGTGAATACAGTATTAGAAGCTTCACCATGAGAAATACATGGCTGCGTGGGAAAGCCGGTTCTCGCATGCAGTGCTTCATAAAACTAACTTCGATCTTGTGAAGATTTAGCGTGTCATTCCCCCGAACCTACCGTGTTTACACGCCGACATTGTTCAGGAAAAGGTTGGCTTTAATTCGGGGACACTAGGTAGGTAACGAAACAGGCTGGGTTGTGATTGGGGAGTCAAGACTTCACCACGCAATTCGACCAGTAGGCCCAGGAATTGCACAAAATGTGCAAAAAATTAACCATCTCGTGTCGGCGTTAAATTATATATCTAGGATTCGCCAAGACGTACTTCAGAACACGCTCTAAATACTTCTGGAATGCTATGCACCGCGCAATTAACAAATATGTCAGGGCATGCCACCAGTGCCAGACGAAGAGAAAAACATCGACCAAGCCTGCTGGAGTCCTGAGACAATTCCCATATATATATATATATATATACGTATATATATATATATATATAAACATATACATATATATATATATATATATATATATATATATATATATATATATATATATATATTGCTACGAAGACGACGACGACGGACACTGCCGCGAAAGACAAAAAGGAGCCCGCGCAGTTGTGTTGCACGAGCTGGGGTTTTCTTCGGGCATATTTGTAGCAGCCATCGCTGTTGTTCTTCTACAGATCACCCTCAAATATATATATCATAATCACCCTCACAAGTGGTGGAGGTTAGGACCATCCCCATCCTCTCTTGTCCTGGAGCTCCGCAGCGGGCGATCAACGCGGACCGCCATGCCCGACGAGACCGGGAACGCCACCCAACAACGCGCACCCGCCCCTCCGACCGTCAAAAACCGACAACGAGACCCACCAGTTTTCAGCGGAGCGCCAGAAGCTGACGTCAACGACTGGCTCAAAAGTTATGATCGGGCCAGTCAACATAACAGGTGGGACGACAGCTTCAAGCTAGCAAATGTCGTATTTTTTTTAAAAGATACCGCTTTACAGTGGTTCGATAACCACGAAGACGAGATCGATTCGTGGGAGGCATTCCAGACGGCTTTCGCGGAAGTCTTCGGAAAGCCAGAAAGTCGCAAGCAACAGGCCAAAGATAAACTCGCCAGGAGGTACCAGTCCACAACAGAGTCATCTACTGCCTACATTGAGGACGTCCTTCGCCTGTGCCGACGTGTCGATAATGACATGACAGAAGAGGACAAAATCCGGCACCTATTTAAAGGGCTGTCACATGACCTCTTCACGGTCGTGGCTCCGAAGTCGCCTCCAACTGTCCAACAGCTCATTACGGAGTGCAAAAGACACGAAGAGCTGCAAAGTGCACGCATCATGAAACGTCCATTCGAGCGTCTCCCCGAGGTGTGCACAAACAACGCAACGCCATCGGAGCTTCCTGAGCTAATTCGTCAGATCATTCGCCAGGAGCTACAGGCATACTTAACTCCACTCCATGCCCCGAACGTTGCAGTACACCAACGAATGGACACTGCAAGTGTTCAGAAGGTAGTACAGGACGAACTACGCGCGGCTCTGAACCAAGTTCAGGTAGTTCCCTCTATCTACGCGCCGACGACGCAACCATCAACACCACTTTGCCCTATGGTACACGACATCCAGTCACGTTACACGACTCCATTCTTGGACCGCGCTCAACCACCGTATCGACCTTACGGGCAACGCCGACGGACTGACATATGGCGCACCGACGATCAACGTCCAGTATGCTTCTATTGCCACGCAGCTGGTCACATCGCCCGTTACTGCCGCAGACGAATGACCGACAATGCTTCCTATCGTGTACCTCCTAGTTTTTCTCGCTATTCAAGAAATTCGGATGCAAGCCTTCCCTCTGAAGCCCTCCTCTCCGACGCTCGCCATCCTACCGATGCTCCCGAAGCATCTGACACCCGCCGCCGCCGGTCGCCCTCTCCATACCCAACACGCCGCCGCTCCGTTTCTCCGTTCAACCGCGCTGCAGTTGCGTCGACGCCGTCGTCAAACTAAAGAGGGCAGCCTGCGTTGCCACCGGAGGTCAGGCTGCGCTGCCCCAATTTGACGCAAATCCTCCTCTTATTGGGCCGACTACCGTCAATGTTTGTATCGGAGGGCACGAATTCGTCGCCTTGGTCGACACGGGAGCCGCAAAGTCATGCATCTCAGAAGACATCTGTCGCCGCCTACGTAGGGTGCTCACTCCAGCCAGTGGACACTTATTGCGCGTGGGCAATGGTGAATTAGTCCAACCCCTAGGATGTGCCACCATACCTCTGTCCCTTGCAGGCATGTCCTACATCATTGAATTCCTTGTGCTTTCAAACTGCGTCGCCGATGTTATTTTAGGATGTGACTTCCTAACGTCGACTGACGCCCTCATAAACTGTGCAGCCGGTGAACTAGAATTGAACGGTTACGATTCTGTGGATGATCCTCCTAGTTCATCACCCCAGACCCTTCGTACACATGACGACCTTCTTGTACCACCCCTATCCGCCGTCATCGTCGAGCTGAGGCCCGAGCCACCCATCACAGGAACCTATGCACTAGTCGAACCTTCCGAAAGACTATTTCTGAAGAAAAATGTTGCCGTTCCCTACTCCCTTGTGTCCATAGTGGAAGGCCACGTTCCTATTTGCCTTGCTAACACCTCTCCCGAGCCGCAAATACTTCCACGAAACACTCAAGTAGCAACTATAAACCGATATGAAGAACACATCGTTGCCCCTCTTCACACAGACGTATCGTCAACTGGGTGTCTCCACACAACTGCCGGCCGCAATAGCGACATGATAAAAACAATGGTGGATGCCGCCTTACCTGCCGAGAAGCACTACTCTTTGGTCACCCTTCTCTCAGCATATTCCGATTTGTTCGACTTCGACAGCCGAGTTCTCGCTCAAACGTCAGTGGTGCAGCATCGTATCGACACCGGGGATGCATCTCCAGTGAAAAGTAGACCTTATCGAATCTCACCCATGGAACGTAAAACCATCCAACAGCACGTCACCGAGATGTTGGAGAACAAGATAATTGAGCCCTCCTTCAGCCCTTGGTCATCTCCCGTCGTTCTTGTTAAAAAGAAGGATGCCTCGTGGCGCTTCTGCGTGGACTACCGCCGTCTAAACAAGGTGACCAAGAAGGATGTTTACCCGCTGCCAAGGATCGACGACATCTTAGACGCACTTCAAGGTTCATCATTTTTTTCATCGATGGATTTCCGAAGCGGCTACTGGCAGATTCCTGTCGCTCAAGCTGACAAAGCGAAAACAGCCTTCATTACGCCTGACGGCCTCTATCAGTTTAACGTAATGCCGTTTGGTCTCTGCAACGCCCCCGCAACCTTTGAAAGGATGATGGACACATTGCTCCGTGGCCTCACTTGGAATGTATGCCTCTGCTACCTTGACGATGTCGTCGTCTTTTCAGGGACGTTTAATGAACATTTGCACCGCCTGAAACAAGTGTTTGATTGCTTCCGGTCCGCCCGCCTACAGTTAAACTTCAAGAAATGCACATTTGGAACTCGACAACTAAAAGTATTAGGGCACTTAGTAAGCGCTGATGGTATCCGGCCGGATCCTGACAAACTTCGAGCCGTTTCAGAATTTCCTACTCCGAAAGTTCAAAAGGACGTCCGTGCTTTCCTTGGATTGTGCACCTATTTCCGCAAGTTCATTCCTGGCTTTGCTCACGTCGCTGAACCTCTTAATCAACTCCTTCGCACCAACACCAAATTCGAATGGGGCCCATCACAAAACCAGGCGTTTGGATCCCTAAAATTGACCTTGACAAGCAGTCCCATCCTCGGTCACTTTACCCAAGGAGCCGAAACCGAGATACGCACCGACGCAAGTGGACACGGCATCGGAGCAGTCTTGGCCCAGAATTCTAGAGGCACCCAACAGGTTATCGCATACGCAAGTCGCACCCTTACACCAGCTGAGCGAAATTATACTATCACTGAACGTGAATGTCTGGCTGTTATATGGGCCATATCAAAGTTCCGTCCCTATCTCTATGGCATTCATTTTCGTATAGTGACCGACCACCATGCCCTCTGCTGGCTCGCCAGTCTTAAAGATCCGTCAGGCCGCCTCGGACGATGGTCTCTCAAACTTCAAGATTACAATTTCACCGTCCTCTACAAATCAGGAAAAAGACACCTGGATGCCGACGGCTTGTCCCGGTGCCCACTTCCAGCAGCCTCTCCTCTCGAAGACTCCCGCATTCCTCTCGCAACTGCTCCTCTGACCAATGTTGACATTGCTGCAGCCCAGATGGCTGATCCTTTCCTTAAGCCGATAATTGAATATCTTCATGGCACAAACCCACATCCCCCTCAACGCACAGCACGCATAGCACGTCTATTTGCGCTTCACAACGGGACGACGCTATTTCGGCAAAACTATGAACCGCAAGGACGCCCGTGGCTTCTTGTCATTCCCCGTACCCTTCAAAACGACATTATTCGCGCTAATCATGACGACCCAACTTCCGGACATCTCGGCTTCTCCAAGACCTATTTCCGAGTTCGAGCCAGTTACTTCTGGAACGGAATGTATCGTTCTATCAACAAATACGTCCGATCTTGTCACGACTGCCAAACAAGAAAACACCCAACGACAAAGCCACCCGGAACACTTCACTCGCTTTCACCACCTAGCCACCCTTTCCAAAAAATTGGAATTGACTTCTTGGGCCCATTTCCCACGTCTGCAAACAACAATCGATGGGTCATTGTAGCCATTGACTACAATACCCGCTATGCTGAAACTAAGCCAGTTCCTGATGCTACCGCCAAAGAAGTTGCGAACTTCTTTCTGAACTCCATTCTGCTACGTCATGGCGCTCCACAGTCAGTCACAAGTGACCGAGGCACGCCCTTTATTGCCAAACTTCTCAATGAAGTCCTGCAACTCGCAAGTACAGTCCATCATGTAACAACTGCTTACCACCCGCAGGCGAATGGGCTCACCGAGCGACTCAACCATACACTAGCAAGCATGATGTCAATGTATGTTGAAGAAAACCACACCAACTGGGACGCAATCCTTCCTTTCGTCACTTACGCGTACAATACCGCCCGACAAACAACTACAGGATTTTCGCCGTATTATCTTTTATACGCTCGTGATCCACTCACGACTCTTGACACTGTTTTGCCATACGTGCAAACTTGCTTGGATCCCTACACATCTGACCTCGTGTCCCGAGCCGAAGATGCCCGCCAACTTGCCCGACTGCAAACTCTGCAGTCCCAACAACAACAACAGCTTCGCCATGCGGAATCCCACATACCGGTCTCCTATAATGTTGGTGATCTCGTCTTGCTCAAGACACCTTTTCGCCAAACCGGCAAATGCGAAAAGCTCCTAAAAAATTCGTTGGCCCATACCGCATTGTTCGTCGCCTTTCCGACATCAATTACGAGGTAGTGCCCGTGACCCAGCCCCGTGACCATCGCTCGAGGTGCCAGGACATCGTTCACGTGGATCGTATGAAACCGTACTTCTGCTCAACCTAACCAACACCCCAGTGCCGGATGACCGGCCCTACCACCACCGGGGGAAATGTTACGAAGACGACGACGACGGACACTGCCGCGAAAGACAAAAAGGAGCCCGCGCAGTTGTGTTGCACGAGCTGGGGTTTTCTTCGGGCATATTTGTAGCAGCCATCGCTGTTGTTCTTCTACAGATCACCCTCAAATATATATATCATAATCACCCTCACAAATATATATATATATATATACAGGGCGTTTCACGAAAGGTGGACAAATTCGATATTGCGAAAACTACGCGTCGCACCAAAAAAAGGCTTGTGTCGTTTTGGTCCTGGGCAATGGGCCTTTTTGGAAAATGATTAAAGTCCGGATAATTAAATTGTTAATTATTTTGCGTAAATAACTTTTTTATATTGGGATTAAGGGCATGGCTTCAATTAGAAAATTTCTCAGCATCATCAGAAAACAATAACTCAACAAATTGCAGAACGATAGAAAGCACGCGAAGCATTTTACGGCTTTCTGAAAAACCGTACAAATTCGATGGGTTTTTAAGTTTCGGTTTGGTATCGGAGCGCATCTCAGCCCCGGCGGCACCGCGCCCCGCGGAGAGATGGTGCAACCAGCCTCTGCTGCGTCGCGCGATGACAGCGCAACAGAGGTTGGATGCACTATCTTTCCACGGGGCGCGGTGCTGCCGGGGTTGAGATGCGCTCCGATACCAAACCGAAACTTAAAAACCCGTCGAATTTGTACGGTTTTTCAGAAAGCCGTAAAATGCTTCGCGTGCCTTCTATCGTTCTGCAATTTGTTGATTTAGTGTTTTTCGATGACGCTGAGCAATTTTCTAATTGAAGCTATGCCCTTAATCACAGTATAAAAAAGTTATTTACGCAAAAATAATGAACAATTTAATTATCCCGGACTTTAATAATTTTCCCAAAAAGGCCCATTGCCCAGGACCAAAACGACACAAGCCTTTTTTTGGTGCGACGCGTAGTTTTCGCAATATCGAATTTGTCCACCTTTCGTGAAACGCCCTGTATATACATATATATATATATATTGCGAGACTTGAGAAGGATTGATTTGCTGGGTGATAATTGGCTGAGCGATGGCAGAGAGGAAAATAAATCTTTTATTAAAAATAAAAACGTTCAAACTGGAGATTTTAGCAGCTGCAGGACCAGCGCCGACTACTCCAGACCATTGATTGGAATTATAAGCAGCATATAAACTTGAAAAAAAAATGTATATATATATATATATATATATATATATATATATATATATATATATATATATATATATATATATATATATATATACAATAAAATATTAATTGACATATGTACAGTGTCCAAAATTCGACGTCAGAATACGTCCGCCCATCTCTGGTTGGAGGCAGCGTCCCTGGACTGAGCACCCGTCCTCAGAATGAGGAGGTATTCACGCTACCTGGTCCTCGGACCGACAGCTTTCAAAACGGTGTCCTGTCCCTTCCAAAAATAGGCCGCAGCACAGCGACGGCATGCCAGGAGCCTGCTATACATGAAATTTGTTCTTGTCAATAGTTCTCACTTAATTTTGTGTCCTCCAGATAATCTACAAGATACCCGATCACAGTTTGTTGAGTCCTTGGTGTGTTTCATGGACCAAGGAGTGTTGAGAGGGACAATGGACGGTTATCGATAGTGGACATTTGTTCTCGAAGATGGTCTCGTTCATCTGTATACCTTCGGCAGTTGATTAGAATGTGTTCTGCGTCTTCTATTTCGTCACATGTGGTGCACAAAGGGGAGGTAACTTGTCGTATTCGATGTAGGAAATGTTGTCCAAAAGGAACACCCAATCAAAGTCTGTGTATCAATGCTTCAGAAGCTCTTGAAATGTGTCTTGGCATCCAAAATTTTAAGTTAGGGTCAATCCGTTCGAGATTGGAGTTCTGAGGAGCGCCTCTAAAACAAGTTGCCTGGGATCTTTGCCTTGACGTCCTTCTGAGCAGGTTTAATGTGTCCCCTTTCGTGAAAGTAATTGCAGTCCTGGTATTCATACTGTGAGCATTTTTGGCTGCCAGATCGGCCGCTTCATTTCCTTGAATGCCGCAGTGTCCAGGGATCCATTGAAAATTAATTTTATGTCCAGTTTCAATAGCTCTCGAAAGGTGGAAACAAATTTTAATGGCAATAGATGAACTTGTTGGTGATATGTATTTTATCATGTTCAGAGCACTCATTGAATCCGTGTAGAGAGTCCAACTGGTAATACTTGTTTTCTGAGTAAAGTAGAGAACCGCTTGTAAAATAGCAAAACGTTATGTGTTAGTTGAGCTTGTCTTGTGTGAAAGTAAGAAACTTTTTTCTATCTTTAAAGACGGAATTATAAAGGCTGCTGTGGAGGATAAATCGCTTGTTGACCCATCCGTGTAGACCGCAGTAACGTCATCTGGGGCTTCAGAAAGCATTGAAAGTGTCATTTGCTTCAATGTGGTTTGGTGTAACGTTGATTTTTTCACAATTCCAGGTACTGATGTAGAAATATGTGCAGAGTAGATTGTCCAAAGCGCAGCTGGAGATTCATATGGGAGTGCGAAGTTTTCGGGAATTATATCTGTATCAGCCATTATTACCTTATGCACACTGGAAAACGTCCTACGACGGATAGTTGCAACGAGTGGGTGATCATGATGTCGTGTAAGAAGGCGAATGAAATGTCGGAGAGTTTCCCGTTCACGTAGAATCGGTATTGTGAGGGCGTGAGCTTCTGCAACCACCAAGGAACTTGCTGCGGCTCTTGGTACTCCCAAGCAGATTCGTAGGCTGCGGGCTATCAGATGTTTAAGTCGTGTTTCAAGAGTCAGGGAGAGCCCACATAATGCTGGAAGTGAATACGAAAGGGACTGTGTAACGAGTGCTCCATGGAGAGTTAAAAGTGCTTTCGAAGAGCCACCCCATCTAGTTCCAGAGCAGCAGCGTAAGATATTGACGCATGGCGCTATCTTTCTTTCTAAATATTTTACATGAGCTGTCCAAGACAGGTTTCGGTCAATGTACACCCCAAGGAAACGATGAACCTTCACCAAAGGCAAAGGTTTCCCGCCAAGCGTGAGTTCAAAGTTATTGAGTCTTCGTCGTGTAAATGGAAGGACCGCAGATTTCTCAGTAGAGATCGACATCCCTCGTTCAATGAGAAATTGCTCAATTATTAAAAGTGAAGTCTGGAGACGAGTCTGAATTGTACTGGGATTAGCATCTGATGACCAAATAGATATGTCATCAGCATACATGGAAATTGATACATTATCTGGTAATAGACCAGGAAGCTCTGTCAATACAAGGTTAAATAATGTGGGACTTAATACGCTTCCTTGAGGAACTCCCTGTGAAACATAGTGTTTTGATGTAAAACCGTTGGGCGTCCGTGCGTACACCGATCGATCATGGAGGAAATCCCTCATCCAGTTCACTAGGCGGTCACCTACTTCTAGTCGCTGAAGCTGTTCGATAACATGGCAGTGACTAACAGTGTCAAATGCCCGCTGAATGTCTAGAAACACTGCTACTGTGATTTTGTGAATGCTGCGCTCGTGTTCTACACAGGTCACGAGATCGAGCACAGAATCCATAGCTGTCATATTCCGCCTAAAACCGGTCATTTGGAAAGGCAATATTCCACTGGAATCTAACCACCAATTTAGTCGCTGTAATACCATATGTTCCATCGTCTTCATCAGCACGCTGGTGAGGCTCACTGGACGAAAAGATGAGATGCTTAGAGGGGATTTTCCAGGTTTTAAAACAGCCACTAAAATTGCTTCTTTCCAGACCAGGGGTATACTACCACTAGCCCAGCATTGGTTGTACATATCCAGTAAAAAGGACATAGCGTGCTTCCCAATATTCGTTAGTGCAGCCGGAGTGATACCATCAGGTCCTGGGGCACTTTTTCGCCAGAGTTTTCTTAAAGGACACATGCAAAGAAAAAATATATTTTTTTAAAATATCCTAGATGGAAAAAGTATGTTGTAAAACGAATTTACAAAGAAGAAAGAAAATTTTTAGAGCTATATTTACGGCGCAAAACTAATTTGTAGTTGGCGCCCGCGGGAGCCGCCGCTGATCACGTGGTAGACGTGTGCGTCGCCGCCGCCGCACGCTGAGCGTTTTGCGCCGCCGCTTCAACGCGTTCCTCCAGGCCGCCGTCGCCGCCGCCGCACAAGTTCGTCTGCTTCGGGGCGCCGCCGCCGTCATCTGACCGGCGCACAGGTCTATCACGTCTGCTTGCGCTTTTTCAAAAGCTTCATTTGGGCTCTAAAAGTTACTTATTAATCTTTGTTTTTTGTTGCACTTCAAACGAAGATGAATAAGTAACTTTTCGAGGCCATAGGAAGCTTCCGAAAGAGCGCAAGTACCACGTGACAAATAGGGGCCAGTCACGTGATAAATATAGGCCACTTTTCCGCGGCGCCCGTGGCCGCCAACTACAAATTCGTATAGCGCCGTAAACATAGCTCTAAAAAAATTTATTTTTCGTTGTAAATTCGTTTTATGACTTCCTTTTCCCAACCCGGCTGTTTAAAAAAAAGTTTTTTTTCTTTTCATGTGTCCTTTAATGCCCATTTCCAGTTCACTTTTGTTAAATGGCAGATTCATCATATGGTTGTAGGCTGTTGATAGCCGCGGGGATGGGGTTTTCTGAGCCGTGTTTGGTATGGCTGTAGATACGTGTCGCGTCACTGCTCTGCAAAATTCTTCGGCTATATTCATATCGCTGACACCTCGATGAAGTGCCAGCGCGCGCAATGGTTGGCGTTGTAACACCGGCGACAATAATGAGCGAACTATGCGCCATGCTTGTATTGTCGGGGTGTTCGGTAATATTGAATGCCAAAGACTCTTCCATCGGCGTTTTCCCAAATATTCGAGCTCGTGTTTTGTTTTCGTCTGAATTCGTCTGGCTTTCATTTGATCTTCAAGTATTCCGCTCCTTCGAGCTTTTCGTTCCGCCTGACGGCGTTAAGCCCGCAATTTCTGGTATTTCGGATCTACCCCTAGATGTCCTTGGGGGACTTTTAATGTTTGTGATGATTTCTCAATGTTAATTTTTATCCCAGAAACGAAATCATCTAGTGTCTTCAAATTTGTCATTGTGTCAGCGTTCAGTGCACGAAACTTGGACCAGTCAGTTAAAACTGCATGTCTATGTTTCACAAAGGGATGTAATTTGGTGTGACTTATATAGATAGGTAGATGATCGCTTCCCCTGGTGTCGCAATCGGTATACCAAATGGCTTGAGCTACCAAGCCTGCAGAGCAAATGGTTAAGTCTAAGCAACTCGTGTATCCGTCTCCTTTAAGGAATGTAGGAGATCCATCGTTTAGAACGCAGAGGTTGTTTGAAGTGAGCATAGAGTCTAACAGTGATCCTCTCTTTGATGTATGAGAGCTGCCCCAGGTTGGACTGTGTGCATTGAAGTCTCCACACAGTATGTAGGGTGCATCTAAAGAAGCAATGAGGCCTTCTAGGCGTTGTAAGTCTGTTGTGTTTCCTGGTGGTATATATACGCAAACAATATAAAGTACAAGGCCACGAATGCGTAACTTACAAGCAACAAATGCTCCAGAACTATCAATGTCGCTCACAACTTCTATTGATGAAAGATCTGATCTTATACCTAACATTACTCTTGAGGAACGGAGCTGAGCGTTTGAGGGATACAGCACGTAACTAGGCAGGCGAAATTGTTCGGATACGTGGCCTTCACAGATAGCTAAAACCGGGAATTTGTAGGGACTGACAAAATCCTTGAAATCACTGCGTTTTGGCATTAGGTGGCGCGCATTCCATTGTAATAAAAAAGAAGTGGCGTATACCTCAGATAGATGAGTCATTGAATGCCGTCAAGGAGTGGTTCCATGGCCAACAGAGCTTTGATGGATGACTTGGAACCGATTTTCGGGTATTCCTTGATAATTTCTTTTATGACTTCCATCATGAGAGGTAGGAACATGTGAAGGATGCCTTTCGCGCTGCTTTCTTGATCTGAATGTGCAGACTCAGTATGATGCGCGGCTTTAGAACTAGTACGGCGTCGATTATCCACATGGGAAGGTACTTCCTCTTTGGGTATCTGCAGTTGCTTTTGTATTTTGTGATATGACGTTGGAAGCTCCTTGTCCTGTCTTGTGATCTGTCAGTGTTGTGTTGCTGCCGCTTGGAATTCCTTGCAGAACATCGGAAAAGGTAGGCCGTGATGTTTCATTTTGCGTGGTCATTTTGTCACTTGCCTTGATAACATCCAGATTAGGAGCTGGAGCTTTCCGTGGAGTAGGTTTGCCATAAAAAAGCTCATTTTTCTTAGCAGCATGCGCCGCCTGTTTTCGTATACAGCCTGCATAGGTTGATACATGGCGCGAGCCGCAGTTTGCGCATTGCGGTTCATGTGGTGTCGGGCATTCTTTGTGGTGATGAGGACCTGCGCAGATCTTGCAGTGACGAGAGCTTCGGCAGTCGCGAGCGAGATGGCTATATCGTTGGCAGTTGTAACATTGAGTTGGTGCCTCGCAGTGTTCTTGCACAGGGAAGCTGTGAAATCCTAGTTTGATTCGTGAAGGTAGTTGTAGGTCTTCACGGAATTTAAGGATTACTGTTGTCAGTGGATGTTTCGTTACGGGGCCATCTTCCCGTCGTGTGTACTTCATTTGTCGTTGTGCAGAAATGACTCTGTCGTCTCGTAGGTATTCACCTAGTTCATCATCACTGTAGTCAAGTGGCACACCCCAGATTTTCCCGAGATTTTTCGAGTACGACTGTGGTACAGCGACATCCACCTTGATTCCCGCGAGGAAGTTTAGTTTTAGCAAATTATTCGCTGCTTCAGCGGACGCCACAGTGACAGTTAGTCCTCCATTTTCGTCAATGCGTTGAGACAGGAATTTTTCTTGGGATATTGCGATGATTTCTTGCGCCAACCTATTAGGGTTGACCTTCCAGAATGACTGGGATGGATCTTTGAGTTTGAACAACACTGGAATGCCAGCCTTGCGAGTCTTCTTGTAAATCACCTGAGTGAAAGGTGCCTCCTCATCGGTGATGGGCTCCTGATGTTCCATAGTTTCAGCAGGTGGCTCTTGATATTCATCAGCGCGCCGTTTTCTCGGAGGCATGTCGCTTGTTTGGGCAAGGCTTGAATCCGAGTCATGGGATACTACGGTTGGTACTACCACAAGTTGGGAGGTCCATAGAATTGTTGAGGAGGCCTCTTCATGCGGCACAGGGCCAGCGGGGCTGATGACAGATGTCATCGCCTCAGCGGCCGGTAGCGGTTGACCGATTAACTGTCACTAATAGGTATGAATACTGAAACACTTGCAGAATGGTAGAGAGAACAGATTGCTTCCATCGCACGTCTTCTTCCTCCTCCAGCGATGGCAGTCTGGGGAGAACTGACTTCTTCCTTCACCACAGTTACTCCCCCGTGCAGAAAGCGCCGGAATCTGGCGTTAGGGTGTAGGAAGGTAGTTGCGCTTGAGGCGTGCAACATGAACGATGTCAGTTTGTTTTGATCGATGGTCAGAATGTGGTGAAACCGGGGCGACCTCGTAGTTGGTCGCGGAGACTCGGCGAAGTATTTGGTATGGCCCCTTGAACGTTTTTAGCAGCTTATCGCGCTTGCCTGGCACTCGAGACGGTGTCCATAAGAGTACCTCTTCACCCACTGTGTACTAGACTGGGGTATGAGTATCGGAATAACGGAGAACTTGCTCTGGTTGATAACTTAATGTGCAAATGCGTGAAAGTTGGCGAGCTTCTTCCGCACGACATAATATGTCGTCAGCGTAACTATCAAGGAATTTGTCATCAAAGTAAGGCAAGAGAGTGTCCATCGTTGACAGGGGCTCATGTGCGTATACAAGATAATGTGGAGAATAATTGGGGGTAGCTTGGCGACTGGTGTTGTATGCGTATGTGACGTAGGGCAGAATGGTCTCCGAATTGTCGTGGTCCTCTGCGATGTACATAGAGATCATGTCGGTCAATGTATGATTTAGGCGTTTGACGAGGCCGTTCGATTGAGGGTGGTAAGCGCTTGTGATATGATGGACAGTGCCTGTGAGGCCGCAAAGCTCATTGAGGACTTTTGCGACGAAGGGAGGGCCGCGGTCGGTAATAATGGCTTGCGGGGCTCCGTGCCGGAGCAGGATAGAGTGCAGGAAGAAGTCAGGGACTTTAGAGGCTGTAGCGGCTGACACTGCTTTAGTTTCAGCGTATCGGGTAAAGTAGTCTATGGCCACTATTATCCATCGGTGGTTCTGTGCCGAGTGGGGAAAAGGTCCTAAGAAATCGATACCAAGGCGTTCAAAGGGATGATTTGGAGGGGGAATGGGTCTCAGGACTCCAGCAGGCTTGGTCGATGTTTTTTCTTCGTCTGACACTGGTGGCATGCCCTGACTTATTTGTTAATTGAGCGGTGCATACCATTCCAGAAGTATTTTGTGCGTGTTCTGAAGTACGTCTTGGTGAATCGTACATGACCAGAAGTTGGGTCATCGTGATTTGCTTTTATGATTTCCTTTTGGAGACGGCGGGGACGACGAGTAGCCAGGATCGTCCTTGTGGCTCATAATTTCCTCTGTAGAGGACGCCCTTGTGAAGTTGGAAGAACCGGGCGGGACGCTTGATGCGTGGGGTGATGGAGGGCGTGCTGATTCCTTGAAGATATTGAATTAATAGTCTTAGTGCGCCATCTTCCAGCTGACAGGAGTGTATATCGACGCTATTTAACGTGGCACTGACAGTGGTATCGAGTGTAGAAGGATGCTTCGGACCAGGTGTGTTAGAAGGGAGTGGGCATCGGAATAAGCTGTCAGCATCAAGATGTTCCTGCCTGATTTGTATACAACTGTAAAATCGAATTCCTGTAGTTTCAGGGACCATCGGCCAAGTCGTCCCGATGGATCCTTGAGAGTAGCTAACCAGCAAAGTGCGTGGTGATCTGTTACTATCTGGAAGGAAGAGCCGTAGAGGTGTGGGCGAAACTTTGAGATTGCCCAAATAACGGCCAAGCACTCTTTTTTCTGTGGTGGAAAAGTTTCTTTCAGACTTGGTAAGAGTACGGCTGGCATATGCAATGACGCGCTGTGTGTCGTTGACGACCTGAGCGAGGACAGCCCCAATGCCATAACCGCTGGCGTCTGTTCTTATTTCAGTGTCCGCACCTTCAATGAAATGACCGAGGAAAGGAGCGGATGTTAGGGTTTTCTTGAGTGTGGCAAAATAATCTTGCTGGGACGGAGTTCAGTTGAAGGGAACCCCAGTACGGAGCAGCTGGTTAAGTGCATGGTCCGGCAACATCTGAGAAAGCCCGTATAAACTTGCGAAAATATGTGCGTAGACCCAGAAATATTTGCACATCTTTTACTTTTTTCGGGACTGGAAATTCGGATACTGCCTGCATTTTTTGAGGATCCGGGCGTACTCCCTCAGAATTAACGAGATGGCCCAAAAGATGAATTTCGCGGGCTCCAAAAGTGCACTTCTTGGAGTTTAGTTGCAACCCAGCAGCACGGAAGCAGTCAAGGACCTGACGGAGCCTCTGTAAGTGGTCGGTGAATGTTGTTGAAAAGACGACAACATCATCGAGATAACACAAGCATATGTTCCACGTTAGTCCTCTCAGCAAGGAGTCCATCATGCGCTCGAAGGTTGCGGGCGCATTAGAAAGACCGAACGGCATTACGTTGAATTGATAAAGACCTTGAGAGGTGATGAAAGCAGTCTTGGGTTTATCGGTATCGCCAAGCTGAATTTGCCAATAGCCACTGCGCAGGTCCATTGAGGAGAAATAAGAGGAGCATTGTAGAGTATCGAGCGTGTCATCAATTCTGGGTAGCGGATAGACATCTTTTCGGGCGACTTTGTTGAGTTTGTGATAATCGACACAAAAGCGCCAGGAGCCGTCTTTCTTTTTTACTAGCACGACCGGAGAGGACCACAGGCTGGATGATGGCTCAATGTCGTTTTTCTTAAACATGTCATCGATCTGTTGTTGAGTGATGCGACGTTCAGCGGCGGCAACCCTGTACGGTCTACTCCGAATGGGTGGTGAGTCACCGGTGTCAATGTGATGCTGCACAATTGGTGTACGTGGCAGTGTATCAGTGCCGAAGTCAAACGTGTCACAGTACCTCGTAAGGAGTTGAGCTAAACTTCTCTGCTCTTGTGTCGCCAGGTTCGAGTCTATTATGTTTGCGACATGTTGGGAGAAATCGGTGGAGATCGGGGTTACAGGACGTAATATAGCGTTAGACAGGGTCGTGAAAGTGTCTTCTGTATGGGAGTTGAAGTTATCAATACGGATATGACGGGGAAGGATTTGCAGCTGGGACGAGGCATTTGTGATTCATACATTAAATTTGCCTTTTGTTACTGATGCGAGAGAATAGAGAATTACTACACCTTTTTGGACAAAAGTAGTGGCAAGTGGTTCGATCAAACCGAGTGATGTTTTGAGAGTTTTGCTTGGGATAAGGACAGCTACAACGGCTGTCTTTGGTGTTAGGACCAAATCCTCTTCAAGTTGAAGAACAGCGAGAGTCGAATATAGGGGATGGCGGGCATAGTCAGAATCCGTCAGGTGAAGTTCACGGCTAGCACCAATAATAAATGCGTCAGCGGCGACAAGAAGTCCCAGTCGAGGATGACGTCGGCGATGCAGTTGCTGAGCAGCGTAAATATTACGGTGTGATGACTTTGACCCATACGTACAGGAAGGGTACAATAACCAAGCGGTTGAACAAGGTCACCGTTTCCCATACGCAGCAAGTGTCCGACGGTTGGAGGTGTGAGCACTTGATGCAAGTGAGAGCGAACACGCTCTGATAAACACGACTTAGAGGTTCCCGTGTCGACTAACGCGTTAAATTTGTGTCCTCCGATTTCTACTGTAATCGTCGACGGTGTTTCGGCAGGAGGATTTGCGACGTTTCGAGTAAGTGCAGCCTGACCTCCGGTGTCGATGCAGGCTGCTCTCTTCAGTTTGACGGCGGCGAAGTCGATGGGGCGGCGTCGTTGAGGGGTGATATAGATCGGCGACGAACTGGGTACGGGGACAAGGATCGACCACGGCGGTTCTGTAATGTGAAGACGGGACTCTGAGAGCGGCGGGTGGAGGGACGGTCGCTCTCTTTATAGGTCGGTGAACGGTGTGTTGGAAAGCGAGTGAGCGCCAAAATGCGCCAAAATGAACGAGCTAAAAGGCAAAGACGCAGGGCTAACTCAAGACTACCGTCTTCGACTTTTTTTTTTTAAAGACATACAAAAACACGCAAAAAAATTTCACAGCTGAAATCTATCGCGAGGGGTGACTCCTTTCCCAATGAGACTAGATGCCCATTGGAGCATATGATAACGGTCGCACTTTTTGTTGGCTGAATAGGTTCAAAGAAGAACAATGATTGGTGTTCCGTGTGCACTGCAATATAGTGAAGACTAGGTAACTTCTAAGACTGGGGTTTATTCCCGGCCTTTCTGCGTTGGAGGAAAGACATTTTGTGGCTTCTTTCCACACCCTGCGAATGAGGGCACTGCACACTCTGCTGTTCACGCTGCGCACACTTACATTATGGTGTTTCGATTTAGCGGACTTGAATAACCCCTAAACTCAGCCGACGATGTTGATGTGACACTCTAACGTCACGTGCCATCGTGACGTCACGTGACATCGTGACCCGACATGACGTGGTCATGGCACACTCTGACGCCACGCGGCCACGTTATTATATCAAAGATTCTCCGCCATTTATACCGAGTGTATAAAAATATATTATCAAGTAATTGTAAACGTGAGTCGTTCTTTTACAACGATAGAAGGCATTGAGGTTTCACAGCATATCCTAAGGTGTTTCTATGTGTAGGTAGTGGCCCGATATATTTAACGGGAACGTTTGTTCTCTAAATTTAGCGGATAATTGTTCCCTATAAAATTCGAAGACCACGACCTCCAACGAGATTTGCTGCGAATCGTCTCGAATAACGGCTACAATCGGAAATAAATAACAAAGTTATTGTAGAACCAAATTATGTATTGTCATACACTCCGTAATAATGGGGGGGGGGGGGAGGGTCTTTATCGCAAAACATAATTTTTCTTGCTTTAAAATGAGGGTTTTTATTTTTTTATTAGCATCTGAAAGTGCTGCCATTGAAACCACGTTACGTTTGCGAGCACCAAGACTCAATTGTAGATCCATCGGGCTACAACCTTGGTGACACGGAGGACACAGACCTCGGTCACTGCTTTCTTACGCCGGCGCCCCGTGGAAAAGCATCCATCTCCGCTCTTCCCTCCGCTTCAACGGGAATCTTTTGTCTGAAAGCGGAAGATAGAAGGATCACTGGAGAACGAGAACGCTAGTGTAGAACGGAAACCTCCGCGCTGAACCTTCCGGGACCAGCAACCAGAGTCCCTGTGGCGGTCCTCTTCTCAGTGTGCGTGAGTGTGTGTGAAATTCCGGGAGTCAGACGAAGGAAGGACAAGTCTGTGTCCCCTCTTCCGTTCGTCCCAGCCATTGTCGGTAATGACGCAACGTGAGACGCGGCTTCTCGCCGGCGTTCCGCAGAGATTTGGTTACCGGAGGACGCCACGAGCAGAATACCCGCCGAAATGAGATCTTCCATTTATCATCGGGCAATCTTAAGTCTCCGCCATTTGCTGTGACGTACCGCCATTCGCACCCTCCTCCCCAACTTGCACGCTCTTCCTTTTCTCTCCATAAAGAGAGCATTCGGGATATCCTTCTGTACCATTCTAGTTGACTCCGAGTCACACGGCGAATGGCGTTCGCTCGCGTACCGCGGCGCAGACAGTGTTGATTTTAGACTTTTTAGCATTAACTTTCGAGTTCTCTTGCTTTTTTGTTATCCTAGAGTGTTTTTCAGTACCATTCCTTCTCTCCCTCGGTGAAAGTAGCGCGCGCACGCGAAACATAAAACGGTCGTGCGTACAATCGAACCTATCAATGCAACGCCAGTACAAACCGGCACGGAAAATAAAGAAAGAGGAGCGCAGTTGAAACACAAAAACCCGAAAGAACACAACCGAAAGCAAAACGCTGGGCCCACAAACGGAAACATGCTTTCTCGAGTTACCCCGGGGCCTTATCGAGGAGTCCCGTCGGCATAATAGACGATTGTCGAAACCCGAGATCCCCCAACCTCCCGATTCGAATCCGTCCCTGCCAACTGTTGGCAGCGCCGAGGCGACACCGCGCCAATTTCTGAATCCGTTTTCATTTCCGATGCCCGCTTTCCCTATGCATATAGTCTTTGCATTTGTGTGTATGGATGGAGGGATCCTTCGGAGCCTTGGTCGAGGCGCGGAGCATCGAAATGTTCTCCGCCATTGATTCCTCCGCACACATCGTTGCCATTTTCTTTTTCTCTCTCGGCACCTCGGAGCCGCGTTTGGCTTTGTGCTTTGTGTGTGTTTTGGAGCGACTGGGCCGCGCGTGCGGTTCTTGGGGCGATCACAAAAGGAGGAGTTGGTCATAAATCTTGGGGTCCTTCTCAATGCCACAAAACTTGCTTCTTTGATGCCCTCTTTTGCTTTTTTTTATCTCGTTCCCTTGGGGAGTTGTTGTGTTCCGGTGCAGTTCTGTTTGCTTCTTTCTGCCGTGTTTGTTCGTGAGGCAGTGAAAAAATGGTTCTCGAGGGGATGGCTGAGATCGTTTCATTGCAACGCGCGAACGACCTTGTTACTCTTGGTCGGCGCCGATAAGATCAAGGCACTTGCATGAAGCCAGTGAGTTTAGAATGATGTTCGGATACATTTGGTAGATTTCCGTACAAGGGTACTAAACTCACAAATACTTTTCAACTGTTCTGGATCTCGTTTTTTTGTGTGTTTAACAGAACAATACGCGGTCAAACTACGTAGCTAATACTGACCAATTATGTAATTCTGTTATTCTTTTTTATATAGGATAGCCTTTTGATATTTTTTTTCATTTGACTTGCGCTATATTTAAAAGACGTTGTTGCCCTATTAACGGTTTTCTCTGGGGATGAGCGGTGGGCAACTTGCTGTTTCTTGACAGTTTCCTACTGCCAAGCCAGGTTTGTAACCTTCACGAGACAATCCTGGATCTCCTTGCATCTAATCCGACTGCTAATGATATTTAATTCCAATTACAATGCGGTCTCTAATCACATCCTAATGCAAAGCTCAGAAGTTGCAGATCTTTAAAGTTTTGTAACGAATTTTTCGACGTTTTCGCCTTATCGCTGACGCTCCCTCTGACACTCCGCTCTTTCGTGGAGGATGTTTTGACTGACTATGAAGTGTCATGGGAATGCCGAAAGTGGCTCTTCGTATTTCTGCATCTTGACTGGATTCAGGTTAAACGATGTGAGGATACCATCTGCTTCGCCAGCCATAAAGTAGACTATGGCATCTGTCCTGAGTCAGGCTTTGTGGCAATGTCACTAATTAAACGGAACTGATCGTATCTCCTCTTTTAAAGACGCCATTAATCAGAAGATGCGCAGTTTAATTTTCCGGGGAGTTGGTTCTTGCCTTTGTTCACTGTTTCTGTTTCGGCTCGGGTCTTTGACCTTCCGACACAATGTATTTTTGGTCGTCTTTGACCCAAAACTCACCCAGTACATTGAACAATTGAATGAATAAATTTTATTGTAGCGACGTGTGACTAACCCTCGAGTGGAGCCCCCAATCTGGTGCCCCATACGTGGCGGCCACCGCCTTGGCGCGGTCCACCAGCGATTGCTGGCCAGTGGCCAGTGTTATCGGTCAGCCGCTCCTCCCAGGAGGGGTGGTTAGGATTGGGATTGGGTGAGATGGCGGGAATAAGCTGGCACTGCCAGACCATGTGAATAAGGTTGGGACGGTTGCCGTTGCACGGACACTGAGGCGGGCTGAGTGACGGGTAGAGGTAAGTGTAGAAGAGAGGGGTCGGGAAAGTGGTTAGTTTGCAGTTGTCGCCACAGGACGGTGTCTCTGCGAGTAAGGGAAGGGTGAGGAGGAAGATAATGTTGACGAGCGAAGCGTAGCTTCGCAAGGTGAGTGCTGGTTTGAAGCTGACAAAGTCTTCCCAAGGCGCCCGGTGTGAGAGATTTCGGGCGAGCACATAAGCGCGCTCATTACCGGGGACGGCTGCGTGCCCAGACACCCAGACCAACCGGAAAGTGTGGGAGGTGGAGGATAGGAACGAGGTGAGTAAAGAGGCAGTGGGAGGATGTAGGGTGTTATATAGGAGGTGCCGAGGGGCCGTCTGCAAATAGGTGAGAATGTGAATGGGGATGGAGGAGGAGAGAAAGGAGGTAAAAGGATTGCCCCAGCGACCGCTCGTTCTTCTAGGATGGACACGTCGATAAGACCACTCTCAGTAGCCGCGTGGACTGTCCTGAGATCAGAGCCCACGACGACCGTGATACCCCCGCGCGCATACTGTGGGCTGGCGTCCGTAAAGAGGGCACGAACGGTATCGCAGCCCACAGGATACGCGCGTCGGAGGTAGCGCAAGCGATGGTCGCGCCGAGCCGAGGGACGGGTAGGATTCATATGTCGGGTGATGGGAGCCACCGTGGGTCTGGCGCGCGCAGCGGGGGAGAGATCCGCAGCTGCGAGGGAAGCGGGACAAGGTGGAAAACCGAGGATGGCAAGGAGTGCCCGCCCCTGAGCCGTGCAGCGCAAGCGCGTCAACTGGGTATCCCGATAAGCTTCAATGAGCTCCTCCAGACTGTTGGTCACCCCAAGCCGTTTGAGGAAACGGTGGCTGTGCGAACGGGGAGGCCGAGCGCAAGTTTCTGCGCCTTCCGCAGCAATACAGACATACGAGTGTGTTCGGTCTGGGTGAGATTGTGGTAAGGAAGGTGGTAGGTTAAGCAAGTGTGCATCGAGGCGTGGACAAGGTGTAAGCCATCCCCTGTTTAAGGATATGTCGACGATCTGAGACGCGGCAAAACATGTACATAATTTGGATGCACTATGGTGGTGAGTTGATGGAGGGTTTGGGTTGCCTTAGCGTTGGATTGTAGCACAATGCCAAGCACCCGTATGGCCGATTTACGCGGGATGGGTTTGTAGTCTAGTGCGATGGTAATGGCGTGGTCGGCTTGTCCGCGAGCGTGTTTTGTCACGATTAGTAATTCTGACTTCTGAGGAACAGGTGAGGCCTCCACGGCGGGCGTAGTGCTTGATGGTAGTTGCAGCGTCTTGTAATTCAGTTCCGATGTGTCCGAGGGAGCCTCTTGTTACCCAGAGAGTAATATCATCTGCATAAATTGCATGCCTGATATCCGAGATTTCATCCAGAAGGGGAGGAAGACCTCGCATGGCAAAGTTAAACAGGAGCGGAGAAAATACAGAGACTTGCGGTGTGCCACGGTTCGCCACTGGCGCGGAAGGAGAGCGAAGATAATAATATGTTTTATTTTCCGTCAAAGGTGTATGACGGAGGGAGACCGAGGAAAAAAGCTGCATGATGCAGCTTGACAAGTCCTCGGCCCCCCATCCTTACATTTGGCAGCAGTGGCACAGAAAACAAAACAAAAAGACAAAAATTCGTGTAAAAAATATTCACAGAAAAAGAATACATACACGCAAAGCACAGTTCAATACAGAAAAAGATGACAGTGCATTTATGGTAGTATTGTCTAAAAGGTAAATATCATACATTTGTTACACAGTCATGTTAGAAGAAAAGAATGCTCGATAGGTCTTTAAATGACATGGTAAGAAGTTGGATGTTTTTGGTGTGAAGTAAGTTTAGTAGCCTAGGTAGTGTACGTTTGATGTCATTTGCTCGCCATATGTTGTTTTGTTATTTTGTAGTTTCCAGTACTCCGTGTTACGGGTAGGATATGCGGTTACTCTTGGTGTTAGGTATGCGAGTTCCAGAAATTTACGAGCATTCTTTTCTACATGCGATTTATAGGTTATACACAGTCGATATTGATAGAGACACATCACAGGCATTAAACTCAGGCTCTTAAAAAGAGGCGCACTGGGATGGTCATATGGAACATTACAAATGTTTCTTAAAAACATTTTTTGAAGGACAAGTATTTTATTTAAATTAGCATTTGTTGTATTTCCCCAGACTAAATGGCAGTAGTTCGCATGGGAAAGAAATAATGAATTATAAATTAGTAATTTCACATGTTTTTGCAAAATATGGCGGTGACGGTATATCGCGCCAACCACGCGTGACAGCTTTACCAATACATAATTCACATGCTCGTCCCATCTCATTCGATCTGTGAAGATGACACCAAGCGTTTTAAAACTAGAAATAACTTCTGTTATTTTTGAATTTAGGATAATATCGCTGGTAATGTTATCATTCTTGTTTCTTGGACGAAATAAAATGGCTTTTGTTTTGCTCTCATTAATTTTTAAGGAATTAGAACTACTCCAAGTAACTAGGTCCTTGAGAGTTTTATTTGCTTTAATTACTAATTCGTCGCAGCAGTTGCCTGAAAAAAATAAGCTCGTGTCGTCAGCATAGATTATATATTTAATATCTGGGTTTACGTTTACAATATCATTCACATACAGGTTAAACAAAAAAGGTCCCAAGATACTCCCTGCGGAACACCGGATAAGATTGGTTTTACATCAGAACAGAAGCCGTTAATGTGAACATATTGTTTTCGATGTGATAGGTATGACGTAATTAAAGTTGAGGCATAACCACGAAATCCGTACAATTCCAGCTTTCTGATTAATAGATTGTGGTTTAAATGATCGAATGCTTTGCTGAAGTCGATGAAAATTCCGAGTGTCATCTTTTATCTTCAAAACTGCGCAAAATGTAATCTTTTTGTTCTAAAAGTGCAAGTTCCGTAGATCGGTCTTTGCGAAATCCAAATTGTGACGAAGTGATTATATCATGCTTATCAGAAAATTTAACTAGGCGCGAATGCAGAATTTTTTCAAGCCCTTTCGAAAAGACTGATAATATTGAAATCGGCCTGTAGTTGCCTATGTCATTCCTATCACCCTTTTTGTATGAAACACTGATCTTCGCAATCTGCATTCTTTTAGGAAATACCCCGTGCTGTAAGCACAAATTAAAGATATGCGTCAAAAAGGGAGATATGAGATCTATAACATATTTTATGGGACTTATCTGCAGGTCGTCAGGGTCGCAACTTGTACTGTTTTTAGCGATTGAAATGTTCGCGTCACTTCCATTTCTACAGCAGGCTCAAGAAAGATCGCGCTTACATTTCCACGCTGAACATATGCGCAAGCGTTTTCGTTAGGGCTTTCTCTAACTAAGTTTACAAAATAGTCATTAAATGCATTTGCTAGTGGTCGTTCTGTTAATTCTATGCCGTTAAGATAAAGTTTTTCAATTTGCTTTATACCGTGGGAGTGGTTTAAAACATTGTTTAGTTTTTTCCATGTCACGTCAGTTCGCATTGCAGAAGACATAAAGTAATTACAAAAATATCTTGCTCTAGCATTCTTTAGTTCTTTTGGAAGTCTATTACCGTATATTTTAAAAGTTTTAAGGTTTTCAAGGTCCCTTGTTACAATGAATAGTTTATATAAAGCATTTTTCTTATTAATTTTTATTCGAAGTTCTTGAGACACCCAGGGCTTACGACTCTTCTTCGAGAACCTAACAGGTTTATTGGGAAAACACTCTTTATATGTGCGCTGAAATTTGTTTAAGAACAAGCTGTATGCTTCATCAGCGTCTTGTTCATCGTAAACCTCATTCCAGTCGAGCTCTGAAAGTTTTGATCTAAATTCACGAAGGCTGCTCGCTGTAATATTCTGATAGGATCCACGAAATTGGTTCCTCATAGTTTTGGCTTTTTCTTTTTTTACAGAAATAAATATTCCCAGATGGTCACTTATGTCCGTGCTTATTATCCCCGATTTTAGATCAGCTAAGTCAAAATTTGTTATAAACAAGTCGAGTAATGTTGAGGATTCTGCCGTGATTCGAGTAGGCGATGTGATTACGTTTATACAACCACTACTGTTTAGTAACAGTTCGAGTTGTATTTTATTAGGTGCATCCTGCAGCATGTTAAGATTAAGATCTCCACCCAAAATAATATCATATCCATTCTCGGTAGCAAATCTGAAATACGTTTCTAAAAAATGAAAGAAAGATACCACGTTTCCATCCGGCGGCCTATAGATTACCGAGATAATAATTTTACCAACGAGCAAGGACAGCACTTCCTAATCTTGACTGACACATGAGTATTCTTCTATTTTTTCACCACACACTTTATTTCTAAGCATTAATAACACCCCCCCCCCCCCGCGTCCAACTGTTCTGTTCAAATAGTATCCATTATAGTCCGGTAGATTGAAAACGTCACTTTCATTAGAATACCACGTTTCCGTAAACATAATAACATCAAATAAAAAATTGAATTTGTGAAAGAGTAGACCAAGCGCAACAGTTTTATTTCGAGATGATCGCGTATTTAAATGAAAGCAATTGAACAATTTGCAGTGGTCTTTTTCAAGGTGAGCCTTCAGCTCAGAAGCAGTAAAAAGTTTTGTTCTGACATGAGTACATTAATGACAAGCAACTGGCAGGAACAACAGCATAGTTCACCTCAAGTTTTGCAAGTCCATCTCGCATTTCACAAGAATCACTCTTGCTCCGTCCCTCCGCCTCAAAAATATTTTACCATTTCGGTGCCATGAATACCGGTAGCCATTTTCCTTCGCCCATTCCTTTGCTGCTGAGAGCAGAGCACGGTCTTGTCTAGTCATGTTCTCAAGAATGTAACAGTCCTCATCTGTGCGATTAAGTTTCCTTCTTTTGTCAAGCCACTGATCGCGGGTGGCTTCTCTGGCGAAACGAACGATTATACAAGGTACTTTATCGGGTCGAGCTGGCAACCTGTGCAAGGCTGCAATATCAGTTTCTGCTAGTACGGGCACTTCCAGTTTTTCTGCCACCAGGTTCAGCTTTCCCAGCAAGTCTTCATGCTCGGAAACCGGGATTCCATGCACTTCGAGGTTAATTTTTCTGGTTTGCCACTCTAGCGCATTCATGTCTTGGGCGATCTGTTGCACATTTGTCTCTCTTTCGAGGTTTTCAATACTGGTTACTCTGTTTTTCAAACTTTTTATGTCACCGTCGTGCTGACTCATGTGCTTAAGAACTTCATCATATTTTGCAGACATCATGCTTACAGACTGTTCAAGAGCCGTGACAGACTCTTTTAACCCCATTAGGGACTCTAGTTTCTCGTTTATGCCAACGAGTTTGGTGGTCACGTCGATCTTGTCTGACCTTTGTTTTGGCTCTGGCTTGCTTTGGCTGCTCCTTAACTTGGCTGTTCTACACGTTGGGCAGCGCCACGCATTATGCCAAGTAGCACCTTTTGATTTAAATGTCGATTCAGAGACACCGGAACAAGTTCCCAGGTGATAAGAATAAGTACATTCTGTGCATTGCATTACATTATCCTTGTCATACGGCTCATCACAACACACAAAAACCTCAGCCATAGCACAAGACAATTTTATTAGCTAAAAACAACGGTGTCATACAACTGCACAAAAAGACAGGATTGAAAGCTCAGAAATGACAAGATTGAAAGCTCAAAAAGACAAGATTGAAAGATGACCAAGGACGAGGCTGACAGATCGGTCACGGAAGAAATTTCAGACGTAAATGTACACCTTCCTTTCGCAGCCAGTGGCTGACAACTATTCAAGAACCAAAAGCCTCCTTAAGGTCTGCGGCAAGGACGGCGCGATATTGGGCAGTACTTGACGAGTCTAAAACATCGTGTTGCAGACGGAGCAGTAAGTCATGGGCAGAAATGCCACAACAATAGCGATGAGGTTGTCAGAAAGAGCGGATGTGTCCGCAAGAAATTCGTGGAGGCGAAGCTGTACAAACTTCTCAAGCAGTTTGCCCAGACAGGAGGTAAGAGAAATTGGGCGCAAGTTCTCCCAGGAGAGGGGTTTGCCAGGCTTGGGAACCAGAATGACTGTTGCTTCCTTCCATTCCTTACGAAGGGTACCCGAATATCAAACCTCGTTCAAAAAGGTAGAAAGCTGCGTGGTGCCCGAATCAGAGAGGTTGTAGAGAAGAGAGTAGCGAATCTTGTCAAGACCAGGGGATGTGTTGCGGCGTATGTCGGTGAGTGCAGCGCGAATCTCAATGGCCGTGATCGGCGCGTTAAGATAAGAGAGTGTGTTGGGGCGACCCATGTAGTCCGCGTAGCATGGAGTGTCAGAAGGGGGACGGTAACGTTGTCGTAGCTGTGTGAGGTATTGGGTGTCTGTTACGTTAGTGGCGTGGAGAACTTTATGAATGCCCTTGGCCCTGTCCGATTTGGCTTGACCAGGCTGTATGAGATGACGGAGTAGGGACCACGTTCATGCGGTACCAAGCGTGCCATCGAGCTTGTCACATCGCGCGTGCCAGTTATCATAAGTAAGGTTGGCAGCAAGACTGCAGCATCAACAGTAAGTTGGGCAATGCGTAGTTTTAGTTTCTTGTTGTGGCGCTGACGTCGCCACCGTTTGGTTAGGCTACGACGTGCATTCCATAAATGGAGTAGGTGGAAGTCTATATCCGGTGCATCTGAAGTGGTAGTAAGGGTGCGCGTATGTCGGTTTAGCCAAGTTTGCAGTGTCTGCACCCAATCGGTGAGTGTGTCGGGGGAGGAATAAGAACAGGACGATGCGCGGAAGGCAGGCCAGTCCGTGATACGGATGTGGAGTGCTTCCCCTGCAAAGTCTTTAGTGTGGATACGGCTGTCAAGAATCGAATAGTGGCTGCCGAGCTGTTCCTCAAGGTTCTGCCAGGTGCAGGGTTTAGTGCCACGGTACATGGTAAGGTCTGGGCACGTGTCTCGTGCAACGCTGGTTCCAAGACGTGTGGGTGTCGATGAATCAGTAAGTAAAGTGAGATTGTGTTGTTGATTAAGAGTGTGGAGCTCGCGGCCTTTAGGTGTGTCGCGAGGGTAACCCCAAGTTGGATGTGGATTGTTAAAATTGTCTCCGATTACTGTGGTTCCACCCTTGCAGCGTGCGGCTTCAAACAGCTTGTCGAACCGTGCACGGCGATCTTGAGGAAGGCTGTACACATTGAGAAGACGGAGGGATTGGGTGTTATGCGTGCGTGGATTTGCAGGAAGGAGTTTAAGTGATACATGTGGAACGGCCTGGCTGTCGAAAGTTTTGTCGACAGCGGTATGAACGCGCTTGACTAGGGTTCCCACAAGGTGGTTTTGATCAGGATCATTATGCGCCACATATGTGACATATCCAGGAAGATTAGGAAAGGTACAAGGTTATTGTAAAAGGATGATGTCGGGTGGGGGAGTGTGCGATTGCATATACTAAATGAGACTTCAGCGTTTTTTTTTTAAACTTCGGCAATTCCACTGCCATATTGTAAGGTCTGAAGAAGACCGTGGTGTAGTGGATGCAGGAGCTACAGCTCGCCATTTACAAGGATCGAATAAGGGAAAGGGCCGGTTGAAGAAGTGTAAGGATGCTACGGGCCTATTGTGCATCAACATATCCCAAGAACCTGCAGGCCAAGTTTGCTGCTGCTTGAAGCTTTAGGACCCAGCCCTTGCTTGGAGCTGTGTCTGTTCAAACGGACAGAGTCCTCCTTTTTGTTGTTCTGCGCTCTCTTGTATCGGTGGGCGCGCTCCCTGTAGTTTTCGGATCTTCTTTATTCTTTATTCTTTATTCATAGAACTCCTGCAGCGCCTTGAAGGCATTATTGCAGGGGGCGAATAATAACAAAAAGAACATATCAGCATTTGCAGCACAAACTACACATTCCTGTAAAGCGTTCCAGTCCTTGACCGTCCTCACAAAAATGAATTTTTTGCAGAGCTCCGTCCTAGTACAGTGTTCGCGTATATTGTGCACATGATCATTACGTTTGGAAAAATAATTTTGTTTTAAGAGGTATGATGAAATATTAATACCAGTAGCTTCATTGTAAATGTTGTATAAAAATTTCAACCGTAAATTTTTTCGGCGAAGATCCAATGACGCCCATCCTAGTGATTGTTTCATGTTCGTTACACTAGAAATATGGTCGTACTGGCCCAGGACGAAGCGTGCGGCACGATTTTGATTTTTTCCAAGTCATCAATGCGATTTTTTTGGAAGGGTCCCACAAAGTGCATGCGTAATCAAGAATCGGCCTTACATAGGCAAGATATGCTAGTTCTTTTATTTTTTGTGTAGCGTTTTCTAGGTGTCTTTGGACAAAACCGAGTGCGCGACCCGCCCTCATAATGACATCATCGATCTGCGAATCCCATGTGCAGTCAGATGACCAAGTGACTCCGAGGTATTTTACTTTTTTCTCATTTGTTACTAGCTCATTGCTTAAATAATACCGTGTGTCAAATTTTTTTTTTACGTGTGAAGCTAACATGAACACATTTCTTTACGTTAAGTTGCATCCCCCATTCACCGCACCAATGTTCTAGTCAATCTAGGTCAGCCTGCAGTTGTCCGGAACCCTACCTGTTCTTTATACCTGTATACACCGTTCCAAGTAGGTCGATGCAGAAAGGGAAAAACACTCCCGAACCAGAGCGCTGCGCCAACGCTCCTCTTACCCTTTCCCTCGAAAGCTCGTCTGCTTCACGGAGTGGACTGTTAGAAAGCACGTGCGCAGTGTACGGAGTCAAGTTGTTTTGACAATGTTAGGCGCCGCTTTGATATTATAGCGTGTTTTCGCGCGTGCCATGGCCTATGCAAGAAAAGAATCGACCGGGCAGCACTGTGCTGTATTTGGTTGTACAAATAACCAACAAAAAAACGTAAAATAAACGCCGATTCAGTGTGCGAGACCCACGCTGTCAACCAGGATGAATGTGGGAGGGGCATGTTTGAGCTGCACCGGTTCCCCGCTGCTCCGGACCTACGACGCCGGTGGCTGGTGATTTTAAACAGGGAGGACTTCATGCCATCGAAGAGCTGTTGTGTGTGCTCCGACCATTTCTTGGACGGCCGGCGAACTGCGGAGAACCCCGTGCCGTTCCTTCCCCTGGGCTACGACCGAAAGGCAAGCGGAGGGCGGCTTAGACACTGAAAAGAGAAAACAGTTGCGTGACTCCTGGTCCACTGATTTAATAACTCTATTTTTCTTCAGGTGGTAATTGGCAGGCGACGCCTTTTGTGGAACGAAAATGCGCCGCCGAAATTGAAGGGTCGGGTATGCGTAATTCGATCATTTTGGGGGTTTCTGAAATTGTCAATTTACCATGAATACGTTAGTGGGTATTGTGGACGACACCGCAACTTGGTGTCGTGCACCCAACTGGTAATCGTAGCTGGATGAGGATATTCCTTGCAGCCTAAAAATAAAATGAGAATTGCTTATGAAACAAAAAGCCAATGCAAAACTAAAAAAAAAGAAAGGTTGGCATGGCCAATGGTGTTGGGAAAGTTTGGAAATGGGAGGAAGACGGGAAAAGGGCGGGGGGCGTTTTGTTCTGACGCCACTGTGCACAGCAAGACTGGGCACAGAGCTCAGACTTTGCCTTAGCTTTGTGGTAGACTCTCTTATATATATATATATATATATATCATATATCATATATATATATATATATATATATATATATATATATATATATATATATATATATATATATATATATATATATATATACACAGCCTCGTGTAGTACACGCCGCGACACAGTTTGCGCACAAATAATTATCACGCGAGGCGATTACAGGGAGGCAGATCAATGTGCCAATATTGTGACAGTGGATTCCAAATCAGCAAAAAAAAACCGGATCTGTCGCACTTGCTATCTGTACTCGCCATTTACATATCGATCCATATTTAAATTTGAGGTTTTTACTATTTCAATTAAAGCAGACGTGGCAGCGCAGGTCTGAGCCGCTAACCGTGAAGTTAGTTTAAATGTTCCCGGCGCCTCAAGCTGCGACAACTCGAGTTCAGCGCAAATTCACACGCCGTAATTCGTGCCATCCTGGCTTCGTTCAATCCTCAATTTCACTAGCGATCCTCAATTTCACTAGCGATCCCCAATTTTGCTAGCGATCGAGACGCCGAGTTCGGTTTGGGAGCGACGACTGCCCCAGAACCGCGCCAAAATTACCGACGAAAAGAAGCCAGGAAAGCAGGATGCACTTTTCCCTATGCCTGACATACCAATTAGGATAGTGCTTTCCTCCATGAACGAAGACGATGAGCCGAGGGCGACGAATACGGCAGCCATGCCGGCAGAAGCAGCTGTGATCGGTGTGACCCGGTGAGCAGGGTAACAGTCCAGTAATGGCGGTCGGTCATTCGGGCGAGTTCAGATTCTCCCAAATGCCCGGATGAGGGTAGGCGGCGCTACACTCGTTAAAATGGCGCCGCCCAGGAAGCCCAACTTGGAACTGTGTATAAACAGCGCAATCATCTGCAAATAATCTCAGCTGGGAAGTTACATTGACATGAATATCGTTGATAAATACTAAGAACAACAATGGCCCCAGAACCGAACCCTGTGGTACACCAGACGTAACTTCAACGAAATGAGACGCTTCGCCGTTTAAAATTACACATTGCTGACGCGTACTCAAATATGACTGAATCCATTTTAGGGTGGTAACATCTATGTTCAAACATTTCAATTTGTGAAGTAATAACGAGTGCGACACTGTGTCCAACGCTTTCCTATAATCAAGAAAAACACAATCAGTCTGTTCACCCTTATCTACGGACATGACAAGATCATGATAGAGCTCGGTTAGTTGCGTGACACAAGAATAACCTCTCCTAAACCCATGTTGAGAATCCATGAAAAAATCATGGTAACTAAGATGCTGCATTATCTGGCTATACAAAAAATATGCTCAAGTAGTTTGCAACAAATTGATGTTAAAGAAATTGGCCTGTAATTTGTAACATCTTTTTTGGGTCCCTTTTTGTCTATTGGTATTACATGAGCTACTCGAGTGGATTTACTTCGTTTGAAATGGGCCCTTCCTTTGTCAGGGGTGCCTTTGGTTTGTCCTTTCTATGAAGCTTGATTAGTGTAGCATAGGTCGGTCTCTTAGGCCGCTGGTTCTCAGTTTTGCTAGTTTAGAGGTCTTGCACTGTTGAAGAAGACTTCACTTTTTCTGGGCAACTCGGGCCAGTCGGATGCTGGAACTGAAACATTGGCACTACGATAATTGACTGCATGTTCCTCGGCATAATTCCTCGTCTTTTTTCTAGCTGCCATTTAGAACAGGATATTGATGTAGCCGAGTGAGCGGCTCCGCAGTTTACGCACCTCTCTTGAGCAGCGCAGGAGTCTCTGTCCTTGTGCGTGTTGCCGCAGCGCTTACACCCAGGATTGTGCTTGCAGGAGGCCTCACGGCGTCCATAGCGGCAGCACTTTGCAGAATTGGACAGGTTTCTCTTGGGAAGAGTATCTGGATGCCGAACAAAACCAAGGTAGACAAACCTTGGCAGCGAAGATCCGCAGAAAGAGATCCTAATTGCCGAACTTCTACATAGCCAGCCGTTGCAGACGTACAACCCTGTTCTCAGGAGAGCTTGCGCTGTTGGTGATCTCCTTGCCAGTCAGCGTAGTGTCCATGTCTTTGATTACACCTGTGGCGCAGCGTCTGGAGAGAGGCTCGTACGCTCTGACTTTGATTCCGCAGAGCTCTATGCAGCTTGGCAACCCTCGCGTCACCTGTCCGTTTCTGACGTCAACGGCAACGAGATTGAGGCGGCTGTTCTACCTGATCTCCAGGATACATTCCGGAAACGTCTTCGCCAGAGTATTGGAGAGTCTCAGGGTGCTCAGTGACATAATAACTTGGTCCTGCTCGGCTGGCGTAAATATAACAGTAATTAAGTCCTTGGGGACTACTGCAGTACTGCGGACTGTCTCAACGCTTGGGCTGGAATAAGGGCCATTCCTTTTTCGTTTTTCCTCGCGACATCAGTCCAGTCTAAGTCGTCAAAATCGTACAGTTCTATGTCACTAATTGGCACAATGAATCGCCGCTAAGAGGTTATATGTAGCACATTGCTGACCTGGAGTGATGTCCTCAGCGCTATTCATGGGCGTGTCCTTGTCTTCTGATCCAGCGATTGAGCTGCCACAGATGAACGAAAGCAGACTGTGATGATCAGTAGAGGCGTGGGGACGAATGCGGCGAAGGTGGTGCCATAGTAACGATGGTTGCCGACTAAGCGCCCGCCTGAGTAAATTTCTGGAAATAAAAAGAATAAATACAACCTCAAAGGATCGACTCAGAAAGACAATGATAACGCACATTCATTCCCCCATCGAATGGCCCACTTAGAAACAATCTAAATCTGCTCACACAATTTTTCAGAAGCCTAAAATTCCTGTATGTTTATCAGTCATCGAAGGTAATAGAGTGTTTAAATTAAATTAACGTATCTGGGTCTAGGTTTTATAAAAAAAAAGTAGAAAGATAGGAGAGAACTTTGAGGACTCCCAAGAAGATCAAGATCGGGCAGCGCTCCTTGCCACCTCAAAGTGGGCGTATTACCAAAGACGCCCCGCGAAAGGACTTCATTTTGAATAATCTTAAAGGCAAGGTGCATAGAAGGCGTCATCGACTTGGCTGTTTACCGTCCATTCCCGCCCTACCCTGCCCATGTATCAAAACTGGTCCCGAATTGACAACAAATTACGTCACAGGAGTGGGCGTCTCAGGCTAAAGAGTTTCCATTCGAGAGAGCGTTTCATCTGAGACCATGGCGAGCGTTTGAAATTGAATGGCGGACGCCTCCTGAAGAGATGGATCGCCAATACGCATGCGCCGCGCTTTCGAGTAGCGAGCAGGAAAGCAGGCTGGAAGGCGGATAGATTTGTAGACGATACAGGCTTTGGGACATCCTCGCAGCTAGCATTGCAAACGCGGCCCGCAAACCACGTGAACCAGTTCGAGCAGTTGGACACTCTTTGTAATGCAGGCTCTCTATGTCAGGCTTTCGGATGTCGCGATCCCCGGTCGGTCGGTCGTCGATACGCTTGCACAACAGCCGAGCGAACGCAAAGGTCGCTTTTGTCGCGGCTGTCCATCTCGTGTTTGCATTGTTTTCCGCCCATTGACTGGCTCCAGAGCGACCTAGACGGACAGGCGTCTACAGCATGCACCTCCGCTGCTGTGGTGATTCCAGGATGATGGCAGGCTACAGCGCGACACTTTTATAAACGTCACCAGGCGGAAATCAAGTGAGAAGGTTTGAGGATGCGGTAAAAAGTTAAAGATGCGCTCCAGGCGCCATGCTTAAAGGCACTCGGGTCTAACAAGTGTTTGTGTTCAGACGTCCCCAAAGTTCTTCGCACTGTGGGTGCCAGAAGCCTCAAGAGCTTTCCGAAAAGAACGAAAAAAGAAATACAGCTTTTCCACTCTGGTGAAGAAAGAAGATCACAGAAGCTGTACTATGGTGGGAATAAAGTAATGGCCGGCCGCAAGTCGGCAAACCAGAGTGGAAAGGCTGGAAAGGTTGCGCCATCTATGAGCGACGGCGGCAGCTGTCCAGAGTTTCGTGTCATCATTTGTTTGCTGACGGACACGATACTGGGGAATCGGTCCCTTAACAGCTCCGCTGTAAAAAACGGCGCTGGCAGAGAAATGAACCCACACAACGTTGGATTTGATGCAATTTTCTAAATGCTATTTGCTCTCTCGTCTTATCCGCAACCCCATCAAAACTGATGCGACCACAAAGCTGTAACCGCTCAAAGCCATACAAATAACCTGTAACGAGCTCATAAAAATAAAAACAGTAACATGCCCGAAGTATTTTGTTTTATAGTCCTTCATATCGCTTTAATACACACACAGAGATATAAGAATTTTGTAGGATTGGAGATACATTTCGCTGTATCCTCGCAGCAGGACCCTTCTTGCGTGATTTTATAATGTCGTAGTTGATTGTAAACATGCTTTTTGCAGAACAAGTGCGCGTTTGTCCACACCAGGCGCGGGTGCTGCACGTGCGCAGAAACAATACTCGCGTGAAGTGAAGCGCTTGCTCATGCTTTTGCCGGCAGCGGCACCATTCCAGCGGCGTGACGTCAGAGCAGTTTTGGAGGCGTTACCGAAAAAAGTAACGTTACTCTTTACCTGCAAATAAATAGAACGCGTTACCGACCTACGTTACCTCAAAATATAAGGAACGCGTTACCGTTACGGATAAAAAGTAACGCACGTTAACCTTGCGTTTCTTTTTTTAAATTATGAATTAACACGTTTTCTTGCTTTGACGGTACAGTAATGCATATGCGCCATATTTCAAGAAGCATTATGTTCATGCAGAAACTAAACATAATTAACTTTTTTACAGTTTCACCTAAATACTCACAAGAAAGAACGCAAAAAAACTAGAACATTCACTAGAATGGAAAGTTGGGCTAGTTGGTCCATATTGAAAGTTCAAATTGAAAAACAGAGCGAATAACACACGGACAAGGAGAAGAAGAAGAGAACACACAGGACGAGGCGCTGACTATCGTTGCTGACTATCAACTATCTATTCAGATGACATACAGAAAAATTCACGCGAGGACTGCTGCTTCTCTTTCCTCTTCCACCAGTCATTCGCCATTAAGCGCGCAGCATTAAAAATCATATCAAATTAAAACACACCAGCAATTTTAAAACACACCCGCACAGGTATAAGTCATCGCGTCTTCTTCCTCCTTTCTTCTTTCTTCTATCTTCAATCTCGATCTGGAATTCTCTGGTCAACCTTTGTCCAAAAAGAAACTATCTCACTGTCCACTAGGTTAATGGATGGTTGGCTCACGCACCCGGGTTTTTGTTTTGCTATATGGTAAGCTTCTACTAACTCCCTCGATAGCTGATCTTTGTGTTTAAAAAGCCCTTTTGTGTCACTAAATCTTGGCTGACATCCACAATCGCGGAAGTGGACAGCTAAATGGGAGTGCGCGCTACCTTTTGATGAACTGTGGTGTTCGCGTAGACGAATGGTGAGGCAACGCCCCGTCTGACCGGTGTCAAACTCTACCGATTTTGAAAATACAAAAAATATAGATATATATTTGACTCGATTATTTTGTTTCGATTTCTAATTTGTTTATCATAAGGTGTTTACTCTTTTCTTACTTCTCCCAGCCACGATAGAACTGGTTCAAGCAAGAGCAGTTGATTATTACCTGGCGAGAGCCGTAGTGATCTGCTGAGATCCGAGGACCCTTAACGGTGCTTATTTTTAGAGTGTGGCTTATAGTGACACTCTATAGTCTGTGGAGATATCATAATCATCATAATTTTTTTCCGTTTATTTTATATGCTTATGAACAGCCAAATTGATTCGATTATTATGCACAGAAAAAAACACATGCCGAGAGGTGGATGCCCGTCCAATCATGTCGTTATACAATATTCCATGCGGGTCACCCAACTAGACAAAATTGTGTAATTATTGAAGGAAGTAGCAATAAGCTCAATATCAAGTAAGGACTGTAAATACAAAATAACTCACAGCAACTATCTAGTTTTGGAAACAGTTAAATATTGCCGGAAAAGCTCTCGCACACACTCATGGCATGCCGTCGTGCTTTGGCTCCACAAGACCACGAGCCACCCAACTGTTATCAAAGTTAGGAAGCCCGCGCTGGATGCCAACATTTTACTGGAAAGCTAATTTTGCGAAAGACCCGCTGCTCAGAAAGGAGCCCGCGTTTGCACTTACCATGTGTGGGCACGGCACGTGCCCAAAAGCTAGATTTCCGTGAGGTCAAGTGTATGTTCCCGCATGCGTGACGTCAGAGCAGAGCATTGGTCTACATGATGGCAGTAGCGCTTGGCCATCATCAAGGAAAAGATATCGCGGTGTGAAAACTCCTTTTTGTGTCGCCAGGACGTCCAAACAAACGGAACGTAAGAATTCTGAAAAGCGGACCAATTTTCGGAGTTCGTACAATACTCGAGGCGTTTTGAGTATTTACTACAGCACAAGTTCAAAACATTAATGAAACGTGTTTTTTTTTTTTGACGATACAATGTGGCTTTGGGCGTTAGGTGGGCTAAAAGAGTTGTGTAAACAAACAAATGAACCGAGTGCGTGGAAACTTTTCACAAAGTTGTTCTTACGTGGTGCATGTACTAAAAATTTCATGAGCTTGGACTTGGGGACAACAATTTGGCCTAAAAAAACTGTTTTCCTTCATACACAGAGCGGAAGAGGGTAAAACCTTTTGGTTGACGCTGGTACCACGCAGGCTCGGGTCTGCTGGATCTGCTTTGGGGTGTTCATCTCAAAGGAGACTTTATGGTCTTGCTTCTTTTTCTGACACGTGTGAGTAAGAGCATCAACCGGGTGCCTTTTATTGCTTTCTTCCCCGCGCAAAAAAAAAACGGTATTTTTTCGCTTATATTTTTTTCTGAAAGCTACACTAAGAAAATGAGAGGCTGGTAAATGCACCACCGAAAGATGCCTTCGTGAAAAGTATAATTATATTCTGTTTATTTATTTATTTATCCGATCTTCTCTGAGGCCCAATTAGAGCTCGGAATCAGCCTATATTATATAGGATTACATGCCAGAGGTGAATCTTGCTTCTGTTACGCACCGTGTAATCATACTCTGATATTAGTTCATATGAGATTCATTAGTTTGAACTCAACCCCTGGTTTAGTTTGTGTCCTAGAGATATATTTTAACGTTAGAAACATCACCTAAATATACGTATAGGTCAAAATAGGAGAAAAAAATACTTCAGGGAGCAGCGAGCCTGGGTTTGGCAGCGATCCACCCTGCAGATTTTAGCATTTTCCGAAGAGTCCACATCCACCACTGCCTTACGCTAGCCCCCGAAAACCATTCAGGCACTGTATTCGGCAAGGTTTCACGACTTGCACACCACCCACTACCAAAATCGGTCGCTTTAAAGCTAGGCCTAAAGTCGGGGTCACACTGCTTATAGATGTTTCCATTGTTCGCAAAAATCACATTCTACACGTGCTAAATCACAGTCCAGCCGCCACTCGCGCGCAGTTGCGGCCAGTCAGAAAGTGCGCGTGCATAACACACAAACACAGCAATGAACGTGCACTGAAACGCTTTTATGGAAAGGTATTGGCCTCGAGACCCAGACTGAATTGTGTGGAAGCGTGCTTTTGTATATCCATGGTTCTCTATGAGGCGCGTGCGCTGTCCACAATGCGGGAGAAAACAAAGCATCCCCACTAACGGCACGGAGCACGGACAAGGGTACTGAGCCCGCGCTCTTAGCAGTTGATTCCAGTGCACGAACGCTGCATTGGCGCCTCCCGTGGCTTTGGCCTCGCCCGCGTAGCATTCGTTTTGCTCCGAGTAAGTGTAAAACAGAGCGTGGTCCTGCTTTTCACCAAATGAGCTGTATCGATTGAACCTCGAGGCGACATCATACAAAATACAGTCTGCATACAGATTCCAACGCGAGTCACCGCGAGATCCGTGCTTCGAATGTCGCATGGCAATGAGTTCAAGGCGGAAACTTGAAACGCGGCATTCGAGCCGCGGATATTGCGGTGACTCGTGTTTTGCAGACTGTCTTTTGCACGATGTATGAGCAGTGCGACCCTGGCCACATGACCCTGGCTTAATGCTTAGCTCTCAATCAGACTGCCACAAGCACGAAGAGGAGCATCGCGGCAAGCACAGCGTCAACATGTGCGGACACTTCCCGCGTCCAACTTGAGACGAAGCAACCTAAAGTGATGGCCGCCAATGCTCCGAGCCTTTGGTTCCACATCAAGACCACCCCACAACCAGCTGCACCAGAGATCAAACCCTTACCACCAGCGACATCAACCCCTCATCCTCGCCCACAAGCTCCACTTGAACCACCATCACCAGTTTTCTTTCACCTGTGAAATGCTGTTGCATCGTTATTAGACTAGGCGCCGCAGGCTACTATGGTATGGGCGACTTCCCTTTCTGCGGTACTACAGCTCTCCTGGGCTAAATATCACCATTACTGCCACTGAAGTAAAATTGACTTACGTCAATATTTTGTATTCACTCTGCATGTTTAGTTTAGCTTGGTAAATCGCACACATCTTTAAAGTGGAGAATTTTATTTTCACTCCTCTGCGAAGATTTATTCATCGCTGATCGAAGAAACTCAAACGGTATCGTTTATTTAAACATTTACTGTTGTTGTAATTATTAAAAAAATACAATGCATAAAGAGCCCTTAATTTCTATTAATTTGCGTTTACGAAAACATAAAAGTTCTTAATGCAACAAAGCAGACATTACACTGACGCTGATTGGTGTTGCACGCGTCCTCACATTTCCAGTTTCACGGATGACGTCTTTTTGAGAGCATGACAAAAAAACCGACCCAATGAGGAATCGAAATACTCCAAGTACTGGCATCATTCCCACATCCACGTCGACGCAACCCCATAAATCTCTCGTAAACTCGAACACACAAAGCCTACACTATGTATGAAATCAAACCAACAACTAAAATGTACACAAACACACAGCCCGAACAAACAAACGCGACGCTCCTAAAAAGAAACCTACAAAACCCCCGAGAAAGCCGCAGCACGGATGGACGACGCGCACTTCATCGGGAAGTTCATAAAAAGGAAGCCATTTCCTGTTCCGACCGGTCGTTGCAGTACAGTCTCACCTCACGATAAATCACAGAGGGCACTACGACCCATCGAGGCCAATACAGCGCCACTGGAGTGTCACGCGAACCTTCTGGAGGGACCTAGCGACGCGAGGAGCGCGCAGTCACGTGGTATGTGCGCAGCCCCTGATTGGCTGGGACGGCTTCGTAGCGTCCACTCTTCGGTCCATCGTAGGGTGAAACAGAGTGAGTCGGGCACGGTCCACGAGGCAGACGACGACGTCTTTTTGGCCCCCCTCAGAACTCTTATTTCTGGTGTAGAGGAAGGAAGAAATAGCGTCCCTTTGGGAGGAGGGGTCCGAGCAAGACCTACGGAAGTCAGGAGTGGGGTCATGGCGGGTCACGGAGGGGGGGGGGGGGGGTTTCCTCGCTCCCCGTCTCTTTTTTGACGGGTCAGTGGTCCACAGAGTCAGAGCTCCGTGCAAAGCCAACGCCGCGTATCGGAGAGCGCGTGCGAGGAGGCGGAGCCTTCCTCTTCTAACAAGGAGCGGGGGACATTTCTCACCCGCCACCATTGTGCTCGAGCGTCCGCCTCGGTGTCTGCTGCTGCCAGCTTGGGACGGCGCGAGGACGTCTCGAACGGCCACGATTATGATCTCGACAGCTCATAACCAGGAACCGCTTTTATCCAAAGACCCACTCGGTGGTCCCTCGATTCTTAAAGCGAGCTGCGCGTCCATGTGTATTTTTCTAGGGAAGAAAAAAGAGGTAGCGCTACACATGTTATAGGACCGTTCGTACCACCCCTTATTTTAACTCGAAACATGTTTCTAGGCTGAAAGATTGTTTGGGCACAAAAAACGCCACATCGCTTAAGTGCTTCCTGCCATCTTAACGCGAGGGACATGATAGAAACGTGAGAGCGATGTTTTTAATCTTCCTGAGTATAACGCTCATTGTTAAAACAGGCTAAGTAAGTGCAACAGTTTTGTTTCCATATCAGGGTTGGGCAGTATCGCGATACAAATGTATCGCGATAGTATTTCAGAAATAGATTTCGTATCTGCATTTCTGTATCCCGATACATTTTTTCACCAGTATCTGTATTCCTGTATCGAAATACATTTGGAATGTTTCTTTATATCGTGATACATTCAGGGTAAAATGTATTTCGTTACATTTCTTGAGAAATACTCCCCCCCTCCCTCCAAAAAATACAAATCCGAAGGAATTTTTTTTTTAAGGTTACAAGGGTCAAGGAGATGCTGGAACATTGTTACCATGATGTCCAAGGTTCCTTCCAATTCTTCAAACTATTTCACTATGCGTCCGCTTCTCTCTTCTGAGAACTGTTGCGTAGTCGGGGACTCGAATCAGGCGGCGTGCCAGGAGTGTAGTCAGAACATCTTCTGCCGCAGGTTCTTAGGTAGGGGTTTCTTGAGTCATTGTTTGCTGGCATCCAAAGCCCGCTGCTAACCGTCTCTCTTGCCTTAGCGTACACAATATACCCAGCCGGCAAAGCTGAGTCACAGTTTGTTGCAGTGCGAGCCTGGTGGTGGTTGACTTGAAATAGTAGGATGACTCACGCACACTCTAAGAAAAAATGGAGGAAAAAAGTAGCAACGGCGCGACTTCCTCCCTCCTACTGACGCGCCCCCAAGCGGACACGAGAAGAAGGGAGGAACGAGACGTTTTCCTCCTTCTCCAGGCAGACGGGAGAAAGCTTTCGCCCTCCCGACGCATCTTCTTTCGGTTTCGTTTTTCGAGCAGGTCGCGCACGTTGTTTAATAAATGCTGTTGAGTTGATTGAGCTTCAGCGGCAGCGAAGGCCGCCTGTAATTCCGTCTTCTAGTCCAAACGTGCGGAACATTTCGGTTGCATTGACGTTTTTATCACTAATATTTTATCAAACGAGCAAACGAAGCCGCTAGAAACAGCGAAGTTCAGGAGCAGTGCCAGCAGCGCCACGTACACTGGGTAAGATGACCGTAAACCACGCGGAACTGTTTCGACGTTTTCGACGTTATGGAAATCGCAGGAACTGCGTCCAAGACAGGCAGGTTTTGCTGCCGGCTGCCTGGGTGCCTTCCGTGCTGAGTTCGGTTCTGTTTTCCGATGCCGAGTGCAACCGGCGTTCAACGTGCTTCTGTATTTGTGCGTGTCAGCAACATAGCAGCAACATCGTGGTGGCAGTGTTGTGGGTTGTGAACAGAAGACTGGAATTATCGCCGATATGACCGTGTGTTCGCGTATCAGCAGTGTAACAACAAGATGAGATGACGTAAACTGTCGGGCATTGATGCTGCTGGTCGGGCCGTGATCGGAGGGGGCGGGGTGCCGCAGGTTGACATTCCGCTCTACATTAAAACGTTTAATACCACTTGAGGGATTAGGTGCAATCGATCAACGTGCGGATAGTCATGTTGGAACGCTGGTCTGAACAGTAAGCTCCTAACATACAGTGGCCAATGTGACTGTCGGTTGTCTTGTCCCCGAGAGCGATTGCTCTCTGAGGAAAGGACTGAACAGTACGAAATCATGACGGAAAGAACGTATATTTACATGTTGGAATTTTAGCATTGAAAAAGAATAGTAGGTAAAATCGAAAAACAAAAAGCTACCCATTATTTTGCTGATTAAATATACTACGGTTCCTGGAGAAACTGCCCTCCAAGTGGCGCGCTGGGATGAGCGCTAGAACTTTTCGTGCTCGCCACGGAGTAGCTCCGTACACTTAACACCTGCCGCAAGTCGCGGCTTTGAATGCATTCAAGTTGATCGAAAAGCGATTTCTCAGCCTGTGAAGCATCACTTCCAGCTGAGTGAATATCCGCTCTACAGAGATTAATTCAAGACAGCAATTGCAACCGTGCGCGAACAGCACAAATAGAAAAACAAACACTACAATAGAAATACAGGCTACGACTTGCCGTGCGGCGAAACAAACTCATGGCTTCGAACCGCATTGGAGCGGCTTGATTTATTGGCTTTCAAATAATTACGGCATGATCGAGCGTTTGCTTTTCAATAAGAGATTCATCCCCTGAGCCATTAAAAATACTCTCAGATGTATGACATTGCTGGAAAAAAATCAACGTGCTGGGTATATTTTTCGTTGCTTATTCAGTCACCGAGAAATTCTGTACGTTCAAAACGACCAGTATAAAAGACGGAAACGCGGAGCTCGGGTGTAGTGTGCGGGTCAGTGTGCCGTTGTATTGATGTTTGTATGTGCAATGTATGTGTATGCGCTCAATGTATGTTCACCTGATGCTTGTAGTATGCGTGATGTGTGTATAGTGGAGGTTCCCGAAGGTCCCGCAGCGGAATGGTGGCCTGAGGAAATAAAAATATTTTTGTAGAACATGAATTGGGCAGTATCTAGCGCCACCTAGCCTAGCTACTTGCAATTACTCTGCTTGACCCTGCCATCTGGTGGCAAGCGATTTAACCTTCCTTCACGCTACGCGATAAACAGCGGCTTCGAGTTTGTTCTTTTGAGAGCGGCTTTTGGTTTCGCGGATTGGTTTGCCATTCCTCCGTGATATGCGGTTGACGAGGGAATTGTGACTCGAGAAACAGCAAAGGTAAGACGTGAAGTGCACGAAGTAACTGGGTATCGGTTGTCTCCGATTAACATCGCAGTGCTGTCGACGAGAAGACTGAGTAACTGCTTTCGAAACGCAAGTTTCTGTACCTGTGGGGGGAATCTGGCTTCGGAAATAAACACAGTTCGCGGAAAGCTCGTGTTACGCTTTTATTTGCTGCTCCTCTCGTCCCGTACAAGAGACGTAGCGTCCTCGTTAAGCCTTATTGAGCTCGATTTGCTCGATTCAGGGCCGCCATAATGAGATGCAGGCGACGGAGGAACTAGTTGCTCCCCTGCTTCAGGGACGAAAGTTTCTCCCTTTCTGAAGGAACATAGGTTACAAGACCGTTCCTCCCCTAAGGGAGGACTATCGATACCCTTTTTTCTAAGAGTGCAGTGAAGTTCAACACATATTCGAATGCGTCTGTGGCTTCGCCCGTAATATTGCAAGGCTCAAGGGTACGTCATCAGCCGACGTGAAAGTGACCCGCTGCTCTAGTGATCCGAAACCCAGGAAGGACATTGTTTTGACGCGGCCACGCTGTGACGACCCAGACTTTGTACACCTGTGACTCGTCTGGAGCGTGCTGTTTTCGGAGAGCTCGCACCTGTGCCGGCAAAATAAGGTCGCAATCCACGAGGTCAATATTTGGAGAATGCAAGGCGAAACTTGAGGACTGCAATCCATGCGTCGGTGGCGGAGGGTCGGCAGGAAGGACCTTCACAACACGGATGCCACAGTATCGTTTTTTCCACCGTAACAGAAGATAAAACATGTGTTCCAGCATGGGCGTACCAACCGGGGGGGGGGGAGGCCCCCCCCCAGTTTTCAGAGTGGGGGGCTGGCAAGGCATGTGCCCCCCCCCTGAAACAGCCGCCACTGGGCAGGGCAAACACTGGCCGGAGGCGCCGAGGGATACCAAGGCCACCACCCCCTGGCTTGGAGGGGGGGGGGTGTCTCGCTTGCCCCCCCCCCACTCAAAAACAAGTTGGTACGCCACTGTGTTCCAGGATGCTTCAGGTGGTCCACCATTCTCGAAAATCCTGCACGATCTTCAACGAGGTAACGTACAACGAAAGTACGTAATGTCCTTTCATACAGCAGCGTGGTAAAGTTTCATGTTCAGGGCCACACCTACAGATAAAGAATCCCAGTTCATTCCACCGTGACGTCATGTGATAAATGTTTACAGGGGCGTCCCTATTGGACAGGGGCGTGGTGACGTTTTCATGAGATTTAAGATGCCATAAAATTTATTTTGAGGTCGAAGTCTCTTCGCATCCCTCGTCAGACACACATGATGTCAGGGAAGGGACCGCGGTCAGTAATTGATGGAATGTTTTCTTTGAGCCCATTGAAGACTCCTCGTCGTCCGAAACCACTACCTTCAAGGCAAAGTGCCAAGCCTACGGGAAAGTAATTTCAGGATCAAAAACTTCTACTTCCAACTTCAAGCTTCATCTCATTTGCCGTCTCAAACAAATTTGAAAACTGCATTGCATTTTTCAAATTGTATTCCAAATACTTTTTGCCTCTATTTAAAATGTTTTTCCGATACGTGTCGGGATACACTTTTGCAGATATATTTCAGTATGAGTATTTTAGCTACTATTTTAATGTATCCTAGTATTTGTATTTCCAAACACATTTCTGAGTATTTCTGTCCCACCCTGTTGTATGTTACTAAAAAGAGCGAAATATAGGAATATTTTACTGATTATTCCGGGTTGGTGGCTGACTATAAAATCCTGTCAATAAATCGTCAGAATGTTATATCATTGTTTCATCGTCCCCCAGATGGCAATATTGCCACGCGCGCAGCTGGCCAAGTAGGCAGCGCGCGCGTGGCCTAGCGGTTATCATACCGGCCTCCCACTCGAAAAGCGAGGGTTCGATTCCTGGGAGCGACGTGTCTTTTGTTTATTCCTGCATTTTAGTGCTCTGGCAAATTCGAGAATCCGGGTGCTTGTTCGAGGTGCGAATGTTCTACGCGTCGAACTTTCTGCGCCGATTATTCCAGAAGCTCACGCGTGTACATAAGGGGCTTCGCGTAGCGAGTCAGATTCAGTTTCGCCCCAGCGTTCGGCTCTGCTGTCTCGCCGACTTCGACGCTCGCGACGCTTTGTTATTATTTCCTATTCCCTTTTAGTTTTGGCAAAAGTTCGCCACATTAAAACGTTTATTTCTTCTTGTTTATTTATTGTTATTTCGGTCACCATCCGTGATGTTCTGGTGGAGGTGCGGGGTACCGCATGCCCGTGCAGCGCTCGCCTCCGATTTCCCGCAGCACAAGTCCAAACCAAATCCCACGAAGACCCAAGGAAGACACCACCGAGAACCGAGCAAGCCGTCGCATCCAGGGGCTGCACCCGGAGTGTGGTCAACTGCCAGAACCACCGAAGAAAGCCTGGTCGACGATGAACAGCCAGTCGGCGCAGACCGAGACCACCGTACCCATCGTCTACCTGCCCGCAGCCCAACGAACCCCGACGACCTTCCATGGCGAGGCCCTCGAGGATGTGGAGGACTGGCTGCAACACTATGAACGCGTAGCCCGCCATAATGGATGGACCAGGGAGCAGCGCCTCCAAAACCTCTACTTCTCGTTGGAGGGCACAGCGAGGCAGTGGTTCGAGAACCACGAGGCTTCGCTAACGTCGTGGGACATCTGCGTGGCCGAGCTGCAGCGGACCTTCACCACCCAACACCGATGGGAGAGGGCAGAGGATCTTCTCCGGATTCGAACCCAGGGTCCCAACGAAAGCGTCACGAGCTTCGTGGAAGATGTTCTGCGCCTTAGCGCCCGTGCCGACCCATTAGCCTCGAACGACAAGAAGCTGCGGGTCCTCATGCGCGGGGTGAGGGACGACATTTTCGGACGCCTCGTCCGCAACCCGCCGGCAACCGTCGAAGCCTTCGTCACCGAGGCAATCAACATCGAGCGCGCGCTGCAAGCGCGCGCAGCCACTACCAGCGGCACCAAGGCATCGCCGGCACCCACTGCTGCTTAACGTCGAAAACACTCCGGGTACGTCGGACATTCGAGAAATTATCCGGGAGGTCGTCCGGGAGGAACTGCGAAGGTTGCTGCCAACCGCCAGCCATCCGCCAACCCTCTCCATCGCCGAGGCTGTCCGAGAGGAAGTACATCGGGCGCTCCAACCGGAGGCTCCCGTCACCACGGTGGCACCAGAGGGACCGACGTTGAGCTACGCCGCAGTGGCCCGACGACCGCCGCCAACTGCTCAACATTACCCGGTGGCGCCACGACGAGACTCACCAACGCAGGCGTACCCCCGACGCAACGACGAAGTACGTCCAGTACGACCGCCGAGAACAGCCGGCGCCGACGGAAAACCGACGTGTGGAGGACGGCGGATCGACGACCCATCTGCTACCACTGCGGGGAGGCCGACCATATTTACCGCCGTTGTCCCTACCGGCAAATGGGCCTGCGTGGGTTCCACCCGAACGACCCACGCCCGAGGTACGACGAACGCCCTCGCGACATCGAAGAGTACCTCCGACGCTCGCCCTCCCCAGTGTCGTCTCTCCGCCGTGAAGCCCGCTCCCCATCGCCACGACGTTCAGCGTCCCCAGCGCCACGACCCCGCCGAGAGAGCCTGTCTCCCCTGCGTCGCCGGGAAAACTAAGTGCGGCAACGCCTGGAGGTGACGTTGCCGAAAACGACGAAAGCAAAGAGCCTCCAAGAACGCCGGAGCACTCCCACTCTCCCGACGCCCCCCAGCGCACCAACGCCCCTGCAACGGTGTCCAACAACCTAAACGTTGTTATCGACGGCCTCCACGCATCGGCACTCGTGGACACCGGGGCAGACTACTCAGTCTTGAGTGGGAGGCTCTCTCGCCGCCTGCGAAAAGTGACAACGCCGTGGGATGGACCTCAAATACGAACCGCCGGAGGGCATCTCATCACACCAGTCGGGAGATGCACCGCTCGCGTCGAGATCCACGGTGAGACGTGCCCTGTGAAATTCGTCATTCTACAAGACTGTGCCAGAGACGTCATTCTCGGAATGGACTTTCTGTGTGAATACGGCGCCGTCATCGACCTTGGTGAAAACACATTGACGCTGCGGACGCCTATTCCACCTTCAGAGAAACCCCAAACAGCGTCAGCCGCCGTCCGAGTCGCTGCCGACCACGTGAACCTGCCGCCGCGATCAAGTGTTGTCGTACCCGTCGTGACCGATGCAGCTACCTGCGGCGAAGTTGTTCTGGAAGGCAACCTTCAATTGCTCCTGGGAAGAGGAATAGGCGTCGCAAGAGGAGTAGCTGAAGTACAGGATGGCCGCACTGTGGTCCTCGTGACGAACTTCCGAAATGAAACGCAACACCTTACTAAAGGTGCAGCCGTTGGTCACGTCGAGGAACTTCGGAACTCCGTCGAAATCGACGCGATTGCTGAAGAATCATCGCCACCTCAGCAAGACACTACGCCGCCAGCGCAGCTTGACATTGACCCCAAGCTTCCAGGCCCGAAACGACGGCAGCTGAGTGACCTCCTCGCCGAATACAGCGACTGCTTTGCGTCGTCGTCGAAGGTGCGCCAAACCACCGTTGCGAAGCATCGCATCGTCACCGAGGACGACGTGCTCCCTGTGCACCGATCGCCGTACCGAGTCTCCGTAAAAGAACGGGAGGTCATCCAACAGCAAGTGGAAGAAATGCTGAACGACGACATAATCCAGCCTTCAAGCAGTCCGTGGGCCTCTCCAGTCGTGCTGGTTAGGAAGAAGGACGGAACGCTTAGGTTCTGCGTTGACTACCGGCAGCTGAACGCGGTGACGAAGAAAGACGTCTACCCACTTCCCCGCATCGACGACACTCTAGACCGGCTGCGCCATTCTCGATATTTCTCATCGATGGACCTAAAGAGCGGCTACTGGCAGATCGAAGTCGACGAACGGGACCGAGAGAAGACAGCTTTCGTCACGCCGGATGGCCTGTACGAGTTCAAGGTGATGCCTTTCGGCCTATGCACGGCGCCGGCAACATTCCAGCGTGTCATGGACACAGTACTGGCAGGGCTGAAGTGGCAGAGCTGTCTCGTCTACCTTGACGACGTCGTAGTGTTTTCAAGTGACTTCGACGAGCACTTGCGACGACTCCGAGCTGTTCTCCAAGCCATTCAGACCGCCGGACTCACACTCAAGCCGTCAAAGTGCCGGTTCGCCTATGACGAACTGAAGTTCCTAGGCCACGTGGTTAGTAACGAAGGCGTCCGCCCAGACCCCGAGAAGACTCGCGCCGTCGCGGCATTTCCAGCGCCGACAGACAAGAAGGCCGTGCGAAGATTCCTTGGACTTTGCGCCTACTATCGACGCTTCGTTCGGGATTTCGCTAAAATTTCCGCACCGCTCACAAACCTCACGAAGGACGCCGAGAAGTTCGAATGGGCCGAGGAGCAGCAGCAGGCATTCGACGAGCTGAAGCGACGACTGCAGACTCCTCCTGTTCTTGGACATTTCGATCAAGATGCGGAAACCGAAATTCACACGGACGCAAGTAACGCTGGACTGGGCGCGGTACTGGTTCAAGTGCAAGAGGGCACCGAGCGAGTTATCGCCTACGCAAGTCGGACACTGTCCAAGGCGGAGAAAAATTACTCCACGACTGAGAAAGAATGTCTTGCGGTCGTCTGGGCAATCACGAAGTTTCGTCCTTACTTGTACGGGAGCCCGTTCCGTGTAGTCACGGACCACCACTCGCTCTGCTGGCTTGCGAACCTCAAGGACCCGTCAGGACGCCTCGCTCGATGGAGTCTCCGACTACAAGAGTTCAACATGACAGTGGTCTACAAGTCAGGACGGAAACACAGCGACGCCGACTGCCTGTCCAGAGCCCCCGTCGAAACCCCTCCCGGCTGCAGCGACGACAATGACGACGAGTGCTTCCTAGGAGCAGTGAACACCGACGACATGGCACGACGTCAACGGGACGATCCTGAGCTGCGCGCATTAATCGAGCACCTGGAAGGGGGCGGGAGTACCGTGCCACGTGTCTTCTCACGAGTACTGCCGACCTTCGCCATTCGACAAGGTGTACTCTACAAAGAGAACTTCGGGGACAACACCACACCGTGGTTGCTGGTAATCCCAACCGACCTTCGGGAGGAGATCTTCCAAGCATGTCACGACGACCCGACGTCCGGACACCTCGGTTACAGCCGAACACTGGCCCGTATTCGTGAAAAGTATTACTGGCCAAAGCTCCCCAAAGCCGTCCACCTCTACACCCGATCGTGCCACGAGTGCCAGCGACGTAAGAAACCGCCGACGAAGCCGGCAGGTCTCCTGCAGCCGATTGCTCCCCCGACCGCACCGTTCCAGCAGATCGGAATGGATCTACTTGGCCCTTTTCCGCCGTCAACGTCGGGAAACCGCTGGATAATCGTCGCCACAGATTATCTCACGCGGTACGCCGAAACGAAAGCCCTTCCTTCAGGGACTGCTGTGGAAGTCGCCAAGTTTTTCATCGAGTCCATCGTCCTCCGGCACGGCGCTCCCGAAGTTCTGATTACCGATCGCGGATCATCGTTCATGGCACAGATGACCCAAGAAATCCTCCGGCTCAGTCACACCAGCCATCGTCGTACCACTGCGTACCACCCGCAGACCAACGGGCTGACGGAGCGACTCAACAAGACAATCGCCGACATGATCTCTATGTACGTCGACGTAGAGCACAAGACGTGGGACGAGGTGTTGCCCTACGTCACGTTCGCCTACAATACGGCGGTTCAAGAGACCACTGGATTCACACCTTTCCAGCTGGTACATGGTCGCAAGGTAACGACCATGCTGGACGCCATGCTGCCCCATGAGCCATCTGACAATGAGAGCGACGACGCCCAGGCGGTTGCTCAACGGGCCGAAGAAGTCCGCCAGCTCGCCCGACTCATGATTCAAGACCAGCAACGCGTCGACGCGGGCCGCTACAACCTTCGTCGTAGGGACGTCCACTTCCAGCCCGGAGACAGGGTGTGGGTGTGGACGCCCATCCGTCGCCGCGGCCTCAGTGAGAAACTGCTGAAACGGTACTTTGGACCATACAAGGTACTTCGTCGCCTCGGCGAACTGAACTACGAGGTGATGCCCGACGGAACACGAACATCGTCACGCCGCCCACCACGACCTGAGGTCGTCCACGTCGTGCGCCTGAAGCCGTACTACGCTCGATAGGACTGTGGACCTTATGTGCTCCAAAGGACTCTTTAGTTTATCGTTCTTTTTTATTTTGTTTTGTTTTGTGTTGCATCGGGGCGATGCACTTTTTAAAGGGGGAGTAATGCCGCGCGCGCAGCTGGCCAAGTAGGCAGCGCGCGCGTGGCCTAGCGGTTATCGTACCTGCCTCCCACTCGAAAAGCGAGGGTTCGATTCCTGGGAGCGACGTGTCTTTTGTTTATTCCTGCATTTTAGTGTTCTGGCAAATTCGAGAATCCGGGTGCTTGTTCGAGGTGCGAATGTTCTACGCGTCGAACTTTCTGCGCCGATTATTCCAGAAGCTCACGCGTGTACATAAGGGGCTTCGCGTAGCGAGCCAGATTCAGTTTCGCCCCAGCGTTCGACTCTGCTGTTTCGCCGACTTCGACGCTCGCGACGCTTTGTTATTATTTTCTATTCCCTTTTAATGCGAATAGCATTCTTTGGCTACTTCACGCACTTTTCGTCTATGTATCTATCTATCTGGCTATCTAACCTCTTACGCCGCGGGTCGATAAATAAATAAAAAAGACCGGCGCCGGCTGGGATTCGAACCGTTGACCCTTTGATCAGCAGGCAGACGCGCTAACCACAGAGCTATGAAGGCAGTCTTTCAACGCACTCTAAACGGTTGTTTATATCTTTACCATAGGACGCGCTTTACAGCGCTGTCACAGCTACCGGTGCGCGCGCGTTCCATGCACGAGGGCTCATTCCGCTCTCGTGAGGCTGAGCACGGCCGCTAGCTCACCCTCTCCCGCGCTCGGGAGAGGGTGATGTAGCGGCCGTGCTCAGCCTCACGAGAGCGGAATGAGCCCTCGTGCATGGAACGCGCGCGCACCGGTAGCTGTGACAGCGCTGTACAGCGCGTCCTATGGCAAAGATATAAACAACCGTTTAAATACCGTTGGTTGAGACTAGCTGAGACGCCAGAAAGTCTGGTCGGTACCATTTTGAGTGTTTGTGCGTATGGCGCGTGCTTTGCTCCCCTTCCTAAGTGACACAAACGCACGTGCTGGGCTGCGGAGATCGTGCGCAGGGCTGTGAAAGTGTCAACAAATTTAGAATCGCCTCAGGAGTGGGCTGGCGTATCTAGAGTGTGCCGGCCACCTGACGAACGCTCATAACTCCGCACCGTTTGATGCTATTCGCATTAACGTAGATAATCATTCCCAAAGGATGGGTTCTGCTGGTTTTTGTTTTGGCACAAGTTCGCCACATTAAACGTTTATTTCTTCTTGTTTATTTATTGTTATTTTGGCCCATGACAAAATTCACCCGTGACAATATTTCAGGTTTTTATTAATTTATAGATGCGTTCCTTCTGCTTATCCTTGAAAAGTAGATATAATTTGATTTTGCGAGGTGATTCTAATGATGACATGCGAGGCAATAGTTTCGAGCACTCCCCCCTCCAACATAACTACGCTTTTTAAGTTCAATGAATCGATAAATGTGATCGATAATACAACGCGTATTACTGCCACGTCCGATACCTTTATCTTGTTCGTAACCAGAGTGTCGAACCGGAACCGAACCGAACCGAAAACCGGAACAGAACCGTTATTTTTAGCCGAACCGGAACTGAACCGAACCGAAATCTTCGCCGCCATCTTGGAACTGAACCGGAACTGAACCGGAAAAAAATATAACGGTAACCGGTTCAAAACGGTTCACGGTAATTTTTTTATTACAAAATGAGTGTTTGAGAAGTAAAAATTGGCAGCTGCATTTCTATGTAGTGATCAAATTGTCATAAACCGAATTGCAATGTATAAGAAATTGTGGGTTTTCGTGGCGCTTTTGTATTGGCACTACGATTAATCGTGTGTCACGTGGTCACGTGACGTCATGGTTTCAAGACATGCTGTCAAATAATGTCACGTCACGTGGCCCCGTGGCGTAGTCGCATTACTCACCGCGTCCAAGTCGAGTTAAATTCAGAACGTCAATTTCCCCCTCTCTTCTCTAACGTTTCGTCTGCTTCTTCCTCCCCGGCCTTCTTCTCCCTCGCCCTACCTTCTTGAATTGCAACGGAATATAGATGTATTAGCGTTGTTGACACCGTGACGTCACATGCCATCACTAAAGCCCATTTACACAGAAAAGTAGCGACATCCTTTGAAGAATGACGCCTGCTATCTTGGGCCAAACCAGGCGGCGCTACCGTCGACGCGCGGGTGTAAAAAAGCAACACATAAAAATAAAAGGTGTTTGCGTGAGAGGAGGAGGAGAAGATGTCGCTGCCTTTTTTATTCAGGGGCATTAGCCATCACGACTTTTCACCACGAGTCATGCGACACCGTGACGTACTCGGTTGTCATGAGCCTGAGCCGAGTGCTCGGGTTCTTGGCAATCAGCATCGCCGAAGATTCGTGTTGGCTCGTGTTCAATCAAAGATGAGAATAGCCGAACTCTAATAAAGCCTAGATCTCAACCGGTGCTTTATTCTTTGCAAACCCCAGCGCATGACTATGATGAACACTGGCGGTATACAATTAGCGTCAGATCACATTGCCGCCTGTTCTCATAGTGAGTTGAGGAGGGAAAGCTGTTTCTTTCCTTTATTTTTTCTGCGTCTGCCGTTGAGCAGAGAGGAAAACTGATGGGTGTTTTTGCCAGCTATCAACGTCAGGGATTACCTCTTAGCGGTATTTACTGAAAGTGCAAAAATCGTTGCATGAACTATTTTACATGTACACATCATTGAGGCACTCAAAGATGTTTTCGTTGTTGCTGAACTGTCTGAGAAAGTTGTCCCCGAGTGTAGAAGCATTGAAAAGACTGAATATAGCTTATTAATCTGATGATAAATAGAACTACAAGTGTGTACGGCAGGGATACCTGAAAAGAAAGATTCTAGTGGCCTTTGAGGGACAGCCGAAAGTCGGCAGCCGCTCAAATTCTCGCAGTTTTGTTTAAACTTCACAGTTTTTGGATGCAAAATAAAAGAAATGAAGAATTGGTGCTAACAAATGACAGAAATATAATTGTCGAACTGGCACCCCCAAACAAAGGATTGAGTCCCTCAGAAATAAAAAGTATTCTCTGGAGGAGCGTCGTCAAATGAAAAAAAGAAAGGGGGGGAGGGGGGGTTAAAAACCTACTGTGTTGTAAAGGTTCCTCTGCTCCGCATCTTCAGCACAGAGCAGACAGCGTGATCCTGCAAAATTACTTCGTTTGCGAAACCACTCCTGCCAGAAAGCGCGTTTTCGGGGTGCCAGACGCTCGCGCCGTTCCTCACGACGCTGCATCAAGACAAAATATTTTTTGGTTTCTGAATGCATCAGTTGCACTGAGCGCGAACCTTCTGCAGTGTGCATTTTGCACCTCGGGCTTGATTTTCTCAGCAAAAAGAAATCTCTGACCACTCACATATAGTGCGATGATGTCACGTGCAAACCATGTTAAACAGTTCAGTTTTCTGTTGAAATCTGATGTTCTCAACACAATACTCCGTTTCACTTTAAGTGTGAGCGTATCAGAAACTAAAAAAGCGAGCTCCGGGCTTTCAGCGTCCAAGCACGCGCGCTCCTGCAGTGCAAGTGGTCGGGACCAAAGGCTCGTGCTTGTAGCATAGTAAAGTGGAGATTTGGGCCAGTTGGTTCATTGCAAACAAAAAGCGCCGAAAAAATACAGGGACACAGACGAAGGGAAACAGGACAAGGCACACTCTCAACTGCAGTTTATTGAAACTTCACACGTTATATAGCCACAAAAACCCTGTTTACCCTATCTGCTCAGCCCGCGCTTCGAAAAATTAAAACTCATTTGTAGATAAAGATAGGGACGTGTCACATACATTTCTTCTCCCTGGTCCTAATTTCATATGCCTCGTGTAATTCTCGCGACACTTTATCTTTGTACCTAGCCAAAATCTTAGTGTTTGTTTGTAGAATAAACTGCATCTGGACTTGAAGGAGCCATGCAAAGCGTTTCTGGCCATTTTTTTTTAAATTTGCATTGCTTTCGTTCGAATTAGTGGCTGGGACTCTAGCAACACATTAAACATAAAATGAACAAGAAATCTTGCGTATTTTGAACATAATAGCTGAAAGAGGTTCAGAATTTTGATCGCATTTTCTTTTGTTGATGACGTTATTGGTCTGAGCCAATAGAGAATCTAAACGGCAAGAGCGTGAAACAACCATGTGCGATCTTCCTAAGTGTTGGAAATTAACATCCAGTTATGATGATATGAGCGCCCCACCAATTTACGGGTGTTCCAAGCAAATATATAAGTGAGAGTCACGTGCTTGAAAGGATCAGAAGGGGTACTTTGCGCCTATTTAGCCAGTTCTACCTCCAGAATTCTATGTCATCATTATCCGACGTTCTAGACCAATGTCGTCACTGAACGCTCATGTTTGACATTGATAGGCACGCCGTTCGAAGTAGCATTTGGTTTTCTTCGTCCCTTTACGGTGTCCAAATAGGGGATGTCCAAGGGGATGTCCAAATTGTAAAGTTGTGCAGTATATATAGCAGTCTCGCGATGATATGCTGCAGCCTCATAAAATGTTAGAGCGCGCATGACTGATAAAACACGGAGTTGTAAAATCAGGCCACAAAACAAGTGCCCGTAAAACCAAATATCATTTTAGCCTCCCAAGACAGTATTCTGCGAAGTTTCGAGCTCGTGCAATCGGATGTCCTAATGTGATTTAAATTAGAAATATATTGTCTGTTTTTTGCGATATTTATGTGTAATTAGGAACGTCATTACACGCATCTCTACTAGAGAAATACGCACCATAACCAACCAAGTCCTGAACAGTAAAAAATCTGACGTTTCAAAACCGATTTTTTTTTAATTTTATCAAGGGGGACTATTTGCACGTGGAGAGCAGCAGCTTCTTTTCTATCTACGGTGTGTCGTTTGCTTCACTCAATTTTTCTTCTTCAAGTGCCCTAGTCCGTTTACACACGCCGACGGTTAAGTGGCTGTCGACCTATTGAGCCCGACCTATTGAAACGTCGGGCCACTAAATGTTCAGGACTTGGTTTGTGAAGGTCTGCATTTCTCAACTTTTTGACCCAACCAGACGGAGTTCCGTTAAACGTGTTTACGTTTAAAACATGCATCCCTATATAGTTCTTTTTGCAGTAAGGCGTCGTGGATGGCATTATCCAGAAGAATATAATTTATTATCTCTCTCTCTCTCTCTCTGCACATTTCGTGCATTTGCCTTCAGATCTATAACGTGAGCACACAGTTCTTCTTGGCATACCCCGCGACCTGGTGTTTCACACTGCCAAACAGCGAACAAATAAGCACGTTCCGCAGACTCAACAGATGGCGTATTTTTGAGTTTCGTCCTCCCATGTCGGTCTGAAGCGGTTATGTGAACTTCATACAGTCAAATTTATTGATGACAATAACAAATATTTTCTTACTACCTGAACACTTGACAACATAAATAAAGGGCCTATCACCATAAAGAGGTATATCATAAGTTAATGCACCTACAAATTATCTGATATATGCTCTGCAAATCTTTTCCGGCGTTTTTATCCTCGAGAGGCACGTGCATAAGTGATTTGGGAGAAACTTATGCCTTTTTTTTCATTTTGAATCTGATTTAAATAACTTGTGTTCCTGACGCATATTCAACTTCTCAAACATATAGAAGTCTGTTTGTTCTTTTATTTGATGATGAACAATTTTATGTGTCTGTGGGCTGGATGAAAACAAAGTACATACACAGTGGCGCGTGGCAGAACTATGACGACTGCGCACGCAGACCGTCAGAAAGTGACGAATTAAGTAGCTTTAATGTCGAGTAGACTATGAAATACCACTTTGTTGTATTTAACAACAAATCACCAATTAGCAAGGGTGATGCTTATTTACAAATTGAATTGACCGGCATCTTGTCAAGAACAAACATCAAACGCAAAGCTATGTCGAAAAGGTGCACTTCAATGCGCTCTATTTTAGGTCATATCCGCACTGAATACGAAGGTCACTTTTTTCTGCATTCTTATTCGCCTGCATCACGGCGCTGAGTGTAAACAATATTGATCAGGAAAGCAAGCGTTGTGCTTGCCGCTCAGAGTTTCTATAAAAGGTAGACTGAAAGGGTTTGTCCTGAAACTCTCCTGACATTTCGAAAATATTATTGCTTTAAGCTCGGTTGCATCGTCATCATTTATATTGTGAAACGTATTTTATTATCTAGTTTTCAGAATATATATGGCGAAAACGTGCCCATTTCATGATTGTATGCACTAACTAATTTCTAAGTAAAAGAGCACAGTAGGACTCGACTTTTAATATTGCGACGCAAAGGTTTACTAATCACGCGCATTTTAGACGACCCACCAGACTGATAACCTTTAGATTCAGGTAAAATATGTGCGACTGGGGTAAAAAGAAATAGATGTTGAGTCATATATGTTAATCTAGCTTTTCCTTTACTGTTTCATCGAAATTAAACAACTCAATTCATTTTTGGTACCTGAAAAAAAGGGGGATTCAACAAATGATAAAAAGCTATATAGTTACTCGTTTCACTCTAGAAAAAGTGCCTATTGCCAAAGGAGCGCGGAAAACATATTCTCAGTTTAGTGGTTCAAACCGGTTCGAACCGGTTCAAACCGGTTCGAACCGTTATTTTTCGCTCCCCGGAACTGAACCGGAGCTGAACCGAAATCCGTGAACCCGAACCGGAACCGAACCGATAAAAATTTCGGTTCGACACTCTGTTCCGTAACTCTACTTGAGAAGCAAGCACTAATGTAATTGGGTAACATCCTGCGATAAAAGAGATCTTCTTGCAACTTTTATATGCAAAGTCAAATCCCCCAATACTCACAGAAACCCCCAAAATACTTTAGTTCAAGATATTACTGTTCTACCGCCTTTGCAGTTTTAGGAATATCTGATTAATGGCAAACTGGGGTGATGTTTTAAATAAAGCTAGGGAGGCAAATTAGGCTTATCAATTATTTCCTGGTGTTTCCGAAATATTTTATCGAAAAACTTTTTCTTATATATCAGTTAGGCATCTCAAAAGAGCTAAAAACACATGGATGACAGCAACAGTGATAGCAAAAATGCAACTAAGATGTAAGCTGCACAAAATCTTTATCAAAACAAAAGACCCCGAGAAACATATAACCTTCAAGGTAATTAGAAATTACTTGAACAAAAAATCAGCAGAACCCATCCTTTGGGAATGATTATCTACGTTAATGCGAATAGCATCAAACGGTGCGGAGTTATGCGCGTTCGTCAGGTGGCCGGCACACTCTAGATACGCCAGCCCACTCTTGAGGCGATTCTAAATTTGTTGACACTTTCACAGCCCTGCGCACGATCTCCGCAGCCCAGCACGTGCGTTTGTGTCACTTAGGAAGGCGAGCAAAGCACGCGCCATACGCACAAACACTCAAAATGGTACCGACCAGACTTTCTGGCGTCTCAGCTAGTCTCAACCAACGGTACTCTAAACGGTTGTTTATATCTTTACCATAGGACGCGCTTTACAGCGCTGTCACAGCTACCGGTGCGCGCGCGTTCCATGCACGAGGGCTCATTCCGCTCTCGTGAGGCTGAGC
>JAZHYW010007854.1:0-21564 GCA_037355805.1 Ixodes ricinus | reverse complement strand
CGGACCAGACCCTCCCTATCTAATCCGAGCGGAACCGGTGATCGCCTTGAGCATCGTCGCCACGTGCCTCCAGTCAGCTTTGCCCGGAAACGAAGCGAGAGGCAACAAAGGGGATGCCGTGGCTTTCTACGGAGGACCACCGTGTTGACGTCGCCCCACCTAGGCGCGGAGCTGAGCCGGACCCTTCATTCTGGCTGCGATTACGCTGGCCCGAAACGGGGTCAGCCGACACAGGAACCGGGGGATTACCGGGCGAGGATTCCGGGTGACGGCGCGCCAGCTGCGGGACCTCCGTGAGGGTGTGCTCGGTTCGGATTATCCTCGAACGCCACTTGCGGATAATCCGGCCAAACCCTTTCTCGTGCCACAACGCCGCCTAATGGAGGGATCAGCACTATCTCGGCCAACGTCGTCTCCCGGGCTGACAGTGGGCCCTTTGTTGTCTCCTCCTCGGCGCGGCTTTCGAGGGAGAGAGTACCTTGGTGCCTGAAGGTGAAGCACGGCCGCCGCTGCAGGGTGTGCGTGTATGTGTGCGCGTGCTCGGAGGATGAGTGGGGGCGGGGCCTGAACATGACGTTTGTTGGCAGCTCGGCCACCATTGGCTGCCAGCCGCGAGAGTACCGAACAGCGACCCGATAAAAGGAGCAAACAGGAGGTCGCATGTGTGCTCTCGGACGATTCAGTGACTTTGTATATATGTATTAAACAGAGTTGGTCGCGAGAGACCCTCCCGTCTCGTGATGTTCGTGTCGGGAGTCGGCCTGCGGTTCCTGGTCCTGGCCTGGCCCTGCGTGCGGCTGCCTGGAGAACCCCTCGGTCGCAACAACTGGATGGCAGCGGCGGGATCCAACTGCGCTGGACCATGACTCTCGGTGTGGGTGAGTGCCCGGCTTTCTTCCTTTGATTCGCCAGACCCTACAACTCTTAGTTTGTTGTGAGGCGACGGGGAAAAGTTTTCGTCAGAACAGAAAAGTGTCCGTTTGACGTCAGTTTTGTCAGGGAAGTGCCGTTACATCGAGTAGATCATGGATCTCAACGCGTTGCGTTTGCCAGAGCTGGTACATGTCTGTACCCATTTAGGGATCGATTTGGGGCAAGCAAAAAGAAAACCACACATCATAAAGCTCATTCAGGCCACAGACGCCAGTGATGACGAGATCACAGAGGCTATCGAGAGGAAAAAGCGGGCCGACGATGAGGCTATCGAGAGGAAAAGGCGGGCCGACGATGAGGCTATCGAGAGTAAAGAGCGGGCTCGTAATTTAGCTCAGAAAAGACTTGAGCTTGATGTGTTGAGGCAGGAAGTTCTGTCTCGGAGGCGAAAGGTAGTAGTAGAGGTAACAGACTCGAAGTACCTAGCAGCGACATTTCCTCACTGGTTCACGTACGAGGGTGATCCGGAGCCGCGAGAAAAAGACCTTGTGTCCAGGGAGGAAAGAGCGGTTGCACCGAGCGGAGCTATAACGCGTCAGGTAGCGGCAGAGACGGTGGGTCAGAAAGGAAAGGTTGAAGAGGAAGAGTCCGATTTAACTGACGACCAGCGTCTTTCTGCCGACGGGACTACCGACGCCGTTCCGCACAACGCCGTCTCCAAGCTTGAAGCGCTCGAAGCTGGTGGAGATCGCGATCCCGCCAAAGAAAGAGAGGAGGCCTCTCAAGCATCTGACGTCTGCTTCCTGGGAGACAAGGACAAGGCCAGCATGGTGACGCCGCCGCAGAAGTCCATCCAACTCAAGGAAAGCAGCGTGGAGAAGTCAGCTGATAGAGAGGTGGAGCAGGAAGTGGGTCGTCCTGGCCGCCACCCGTGGAACTCCGAGATCAAGCCGGGGCTGGACAAGCGAGACCAAAGTCAAGGGTGCTCGGAAAAAGCGTCTTGTTCGAGCCGTCCTTCTGGAAAGAAGGAACAGAAGAGAGAGCAGCGCAGGGTCAGCGTTCTCCGACCTGCCCCGAACGATTCTGCTCAGCAGCATCAACAGAGGCGCGACGCGTCGAGCCAGAAACAGAAGTCGTCCAGGCCGGAAAGGGGGAAACGCGGAGGGACCCATCCCAAGGATCCATCAGCCGGCGGCGGCTGCAAGAGCAAGGGATCCAAGGGGAGCACGGAGAGAACCAGGCTGGGTGAGAAAAATCCGGAGCAGAGTCCCTCGGAAACCTCGTCTCCATCGCAGAACGATATCGGGTGTTCGTCCAGACGGAAAAGACATCGGAGGAGAAAGCAGCCCGAGATCAGCGTTCTCCGTCCTGGTCCGGACATTTCCGATGAAGGGCAACTTCGGAAATCTGGCGAAGGCGAGTCTCGCAGAAGGAAGCTGTCGTCGAGGCTGGGACACAGAAATCCCGCGGATATTCATCCCAAGGAGGTATTGACGGACAGCGGCTGCGAAAGCAAGGGGCTCGGCTGCGACATGGAAGAGCCAAGTCTGAACAAGCAAGAAGGTCCGAGGCAGCGGCGCTCTAGGAGGCGGCGCTGGGTCTTCCGTTCTGGTCCGAACGCTTCCGACCGTGACCGGAGGCTCAGCGCGCGCAACTCCAGAAAGTCCTCTTCGAGATCGGGAGAAAGCAAACGCCAGGACACCTATCCAAAGGAGCCGTCGATCCAGAGCAGCAATGCGAGCAACAGGCCTAGAGGGGACACCAGCAAATCTACGCTGGATGCGAAAACGACGAGGCAGAGCCGCTCGGACGAGAACAGGAGCTGCGAGGAGTCACCCAGCGGGAGGAAGTCGGGAGTCAAGCAGTCGCACTCGTCTCCGGCTTCCGCGACGAGAAGAGAAGATAATCGTCCAAATGCAGGACCATTGCTGGTCAACTCCACGATCTCGACCAAGTACCCCGGGTTCTATGAGTACGTGCTCGGCTCACGGCTTAAGCTACGGCGAGAGATCAAGTCAGGTGCGGAAATCAAGTCTGAACTTTCCGACTGTGGCTTCGAGAAGACTGTTGAGTCTGGGGACCAGGGCTTTTCTGGTGAGAGTGGCACCGAGAATAGACTGGGTGTAGGTTAGAGCGCAAGGTTTTCGCCGGTGAAAGATGTCCGAGAGAAGCGGACGAGGCAGAGGCCGCCAGAAAGGGGAAAAGCTTAATTTGAATGTCTTTTTCTGAAGTCGGCTTAGCCAGTGGTATGAATAGGCTTTCTTTTTCGGGAGTCCGAGTTTTGCGTTTCGTTTGGCTTCAGCTCGTTGTGCTGGCGGTAGAGTTCATTTAAAGCGGTTTTATCCTCGGTATAGTTTGCTTTATGGAGGACGCGGTTGAATTCAGTAGGGATATGCCCTATGTGAGTTACGTAATGGTATGTAATGTGTTATTTTCACGGGAGTCCGTTTTATTGCATTTTGTTGAGCTGCAGTGCGTTGTGTTAGCAAGCTCGAAAGTTTATCTCGCTTCACGGTAGTAAGCCTTCGAGGCGAGGTAGAAAGGGGCACAGCTAAAAGAGGAACGCTGATGATCCATGCGGGGCTTCTAAGACGTGAACGGGCTCCATGATCGGATGGCCAGAGTGAGCACTGATGAGCGGTGGTGTGAAACCTGATTTATAAAGGGGTGAGGGCAAAATTTTGTTTCTGGCTTACGCAACCGGTCGGGAAAAGTGAATATTTTGAGGTAACGGGTTTTGCGCGAGTATTATGAAGAACAATTTTTTTTTGTTTGTTTTGGCTTTGTACATTTAAGAGTGGTCTGACGGATTGAAGGTATGGAGGCTAGGCGCTCGGCTGCGCGGAGTCTGGTTCGGTGTTGTGGGTTTTGTTGCTGCCACTTCCCAGTGTGGACTCCAGCCTGGACCTCAGTCGCCAGCCCAGCCGTGAGACCGCGTCTTTCAAGGGACCAGTGTGGACTGCTCCCCCTCAAGACACTCTTCCCAGCGGCGGAGGAGCTGTTACGAAAGGCCCCCGGACCAGACCCTCCCTATCTAATCCGAGCGGAACCGGTGATCGCCTTGAGCATCGTCGCCACGTGCCTACAGTCAGCTTTGCCCGGAAACGAAGCGAGAGGCAACAAAGGGGATGCCGTGGCTTTCTACGGAGGACCACCGTGTTGACGTCGCCCCACCTAGGCGCGGAGCTGAGCCGGACCCTTCATTCTGGCTGCGATTACGCTGGCCCGAAACGGGGTCAGCCGACACAGGAACCGGGGGATTACCGGGCGAGGATTCCGGGTGACGGCGCGCCAGCTGCGGGACCTCCGTGAGGGTGTGCTCGGTTCGGATTATCCTCGAACGCCACTTGCGGATAATCCGGCCAAACCCTTTCTCGTGCCACAACGCCGCTTAATGGAGGGATCAGCACTATCTCGGCCAACGTCGTCTCCCGGGCTGACAGTGGGCCCTTTGTTGTCTCCTCCTCGGCGCGGCTTTCGAGGGAGAGAGTACCTTGGTGCCTGAAGGTGAAGCACGGCCGCCGCTGCAGGGTGTGCGTGTATGTGTGCGCGTGCTCGGAGGATGAGTGGGGGCGGGGCCTGAACATGACGTTTGTTGGCAGCTCGGCCACCATTGGCTGCCAGCCGCGAGAGTACCGAACAGCGACCCGATAAAAGGAGCAAACAGGAGGTCGCATGTGTGCTCTCGGACGATTCAGTGACTTTGTATATATGTATTAAACAGAGTTGGTCGCGAGAGACCCTCCCGTCTCGTGATGTTCGTGTCGGGAGTCGGCCTGCGGTTCCTGGTCCTGGCCTGGCCCTTCGTGAGGCTGCCTAGAGAACCCCTCGGTGCAACACTACCAACGTCGCTACTCCTAGGTGGCACGTCACCTTTTCGAATATTTCGCCTGGTCGAGTCATTTATCTACTTGAAGTTCGGCGTTTGTTCTTCTCTATCTGTCTAGCAATCCCGTCCTAGCTACTGTCGCCGCTGACGCACATACTTTCGCACGTAACGACGTCGGCTGGTCTAACGCAGCGATGAAGTTTATGCAAGTTTCGTCCGCTTAAAAGCCGGCGACAGAGTAGTCATATGGAAGTTGCGCAGGATATCGGAGTGTAAAGGTGAGCGGAGGCCGAGGCTGGGGTGGCTACAGCGGGGCGGCGCCGTCCTCCGTAGCCGTTCTCCGTTAGTCACCTCGTCCTTGCTCTACTAGACATGATGCTAGCGATTGGAGACTGTATTTACTGCGCATAAAAGCATCGAACGAGAGCACGCGTGTTCTGTGTGCTCCACCGCTTCGCCTGTTCTCGGCTGCTGGCCGACCATGTTTTATAACGAACACGCTATGCCGTGTTTCGTGGGCAGGCGAGACACTGTGTATCGTGTTAAGTTTACACGGCCCCCGGCGCGTAAACGAGAATAACACAGATGGCTGCAGCAAAACGGAACACGTTTCCTGACGTGGTCCGCTATGCACTGTAAACGAGAAGTAGCCCGGATGGGAGTTTTAAAGAATCGGATGCCGATTAAACTCCCAAGCCTAAAGCATTCACTCCCGCACATGGGAGTATAGAAACTAGAAACCACCACTTTACTCTGGTTGCTAAGGGACGGGGTATAAAAGCGACATCACCTGATTTGACTCCCATTTTAAACTGGAGTTCTTGTGCGTCAACACGCCGCAAGACGAAATTGGAGTTGAAAATACTCCCATCCGTCCACCCGTCTGCGGGAGATCGGCCGCCATTGACGCAGCCGACGTTTCCCCCGTCCCGCCCAGTCCCGGCTCTTGCACCAACGGGTTTCCCGTCGTGGGAGAGGACGTTATAATGGGTCCAAAGCGTTTTGGGGATGGTTTTTGTCAGAAATTCCGACGCCGGCGAACACCAAATATTACATCAGTGAAAAACCAATCACAAAATACGAACTTTTCGCTCAATCTGCGAATACCTAAAGGTTGAGGGTACTATGGGGAAGCAGAAGACAATCCAGTTCTTTTCGGGCAGACGCAAGTGTAGTGCAACCATTGTGTGTTGTTTTAAGGCCCTTTCACACGATGCATTTTTCTGGCGCATCTTGACTCGCGAAACGAGTTTCGTGAAATGGATTCGACGTCTGAACAGGGCCGAAAAACGCTCGTCTGCATCTCCCTGGGTTTTCACGAAAAACACAGCCAACGACCTCTCGAAAAAGCTTTCACGTAATCTCAAAAGGATAAGCGAGCCGTTGGCGGGGCCCAGTGGCGGATTAAGGGGTGTGTGTGTGCGTGGGGGGGGGGGGGGGTCTGTCCGGATGTTCTGATCCCCTCTTGATTTGTGCATGCGTAAAAATTTAGGGCTGGGAAACAAAAAAAAGGGGGGGGGGGTGAGGGGTGTTCTAAAAAAACATCTGATACGCTGACCCCCCCCCCCCTTCCCCCTCTCTGGAAATACCTGCGTCCGTACCTGGCGGGGCCAGATTTCTGCCCGATTCCAAGCCACAGCAGGAAAAAGTAAATAAACACGGCGCGATCCACGGATGGATACGTAGGTTGTGTTTTCTTGGTTTACTCGAGTTCGGGTGCGTACAGGTCGGTGGCGCGTGGCAGCTTTCTCAATTTTTGTGCACTCGTAGTGACGAGCGCGAACACTGCATGACGCCGCCAAGAATGCTCTATTCGCGTTGTCGACGAGCGCGGAGAGCGCTGCCCGATGGCGGTGACTACCCAGAAGCCCACGCGCGAGCGCCCCATTCGTGAATTCGGGGCAGCTGGGGCCAGTGTGGTGCTCGAGGTGCTCATTTCTGCGATCTGAACCTGCCGTTCTTGCCGTGTGTCGTCTGCTGTCCACGTTTTCCCGTGCTGGTGTGCATATTTAACGTTCGTGCGCTCGACTGGGCGATTGTGCGCGTGGACGTGGACTGCTCCGAGGATGTGCTACCGCCGTTAGGCCTATCTCTAACGAGCTCGGGCCCATAGGCCTAACAGCCGGTGGTGGTTGGTGAGGTGCCGGCAAAAGCGGGAAGCTCCATGACGCGCCAAAGGTAGAGTTTATTAGAATTAAGTATGACCTAATGTGTGTGCTATATTTTATTATGTGCTAGTCGTTCGCATTGGCCGCCGTTCCGATCGAAACAAGCGTCATCGAATGTACGAGAACGGTGGACCCAGTGAAACATTTGAACCATTTGCCGGCCAGAAATTTTTATCTGGAGTGTCTCGGCTAGGTAAACGATAGTAGCGGTACGCGATGAAAGTGGGACTGAATTTTGCATTGTTCGTAAAGTTTCTGTGAAGTGCGCTACAATTTCAAACGCGTACATTGCGTAATTAGGCTTCGTCCGCTCTCTTCGATGTCAGTTTCTTGAATCGGCGTGGTGAAAGCCTACTATGATGATAACAGACTGGCCTCCTGTCAGAATGAGGTCGCTGTGGAATATCGATTTCATCGAAGCATTCCGGCGGAATCACCAGAGTCGCCTGGCACGACTCCGGCAAATCTGCCAAGCAGCTAGCTTCGACAAACGCGATAGTGTGATTTGTGTTTTGTCACATTTGTGTGAGATTTTGGAGAAAATAAATGCTGGTCTGCACTCGTTATCCCCAACATTTGTTTGTTTTCGAACTGCTAACCACTGCCCCGAATCGTTGTTTTGAAGCGTGTCCAAACCACGAGAACGAAAAGGTACCAACTGGGAAGCCGACATACGGTACGTGTAAAGACGACGCGGTTGCCACGAAGACGCGCATGCGCAAAGTGGCAGCTCGTCGGAGCGCGCTAGCCGCGGTGGTAAAGCAGACAGTGGCGTAGCCAGTGCGTGTTCAAGGGTCGAAACACCCCCGAAATTTCATGATTTTCCTCTTTCCCTTTTCCATTGCCAGTTTTTTTTTTTCTTGTTTTGTGTGTGCTTCTTTTTCTGTTCGACAACCCTCTACGGCGAGGGGCCGGACCCACAACATTCCAAAGCAAAACGAAGAAGGCAACACTGTCCGTGGACTGCGTGAGCGTGAGAACTACAAGTCCGGCTCCGGCTTTCCGAAGAGCTCTCGCCGAACTCGACAGTGTTATTAGCAACCAAAGCCTTTCTTCAGGCTCGCAGGTGCGAATGACTCCGCTCCTGACGTCACATAAGCCGCGAAATCCTGACCTCGAAGGACGCTGGCCTCGCCTCGGAAAAGGCAGGCGGCTTGACTAAAGTTCCCCTACTCTTTGAGTCTCAAGGACTCCACGCCACTACCAGGGCAGCGAAACAAAATTTCAAAATAGCAATACTCTGACTTTGCAAACCCTACAACCCTACAAACCGGACGACAAAATGACAAACAGCTTAGCTTTCTTTTTTTTTTCGTCCCGTTTTTTTTTTTGTTTTTGGGGTTACTCGCCTGTACTCCTTTAGTTTCAGTAATACGCCAACCAAAATGTAAAAAAAAGAAAAAAAGAATCGGGAGCGAAAAGCGGCAGCATATGCACCGTCGAAGCCACTTTGGAATGCTCATAATTCTTTGGTTTCAAAGCGTACCTATACTTCGTTTCAGCTTCCGTCCGAGCGCAGCCGAAGGCTGAGGGACGGTTCGCAACTTCGAGAAGAGCGTCCCTACGCACCACAAAGTAGTCCGCAAAAATAATTTGTTTTTTAAATAACTGTTTTGTACGGGAACATTGCACAATATTCCAGATATGTACTGTTGAGAATGATTTGCAACTAAAGGAATTAAATATCTGAAGTTTATGTTTTTATTTTTATATGTAAATGCCTGTGGTTTGGTGAAAACACGTACATCCGCTGGCAACACGGCTGCAGCGCTTGTTTTTTTTTTGTGATTTTGTTTTCGTAATTGCCGAATCATGTGCTTCGCTGCTTTCCTCACCGAGTCAACCGAGCCGCTTCAAAACGTCCTTTCGCAAAGGCACGTTTGGGCGTCAGGCAGGAGAGGTCGTGATAAATGCCTACTTTCAAATTCGGCAGGAGACTCCAGCCGCGTCGTACCGCGAATGCATGCGTTGTAAACAAGAAAAGCGTCCGGGCGACTACAATTCACTGATACGTGACGAAATCAGGGCAACCCTTTACCTGCCGATCACATTGAACGCCGAGAAGCTGGTGGAAAGGACTGCACCTCGAGTCCTGGTATATCCAGACAATACAAGGAAACATCAACGGCCGGGTCATCGGGCATTTATGCAGCCGGTGACTCCCCCCCCCCTTGTTTTGTATATTTAATTTCCTTCCCCTCTTTGCTTAAGAGGCACTGTAAACCTTTCGGTATGGGCGTAACGCCTGATTCACAGTGACCCAACTCTCCAGAGTTAAATAAAGAAACAAACAAACATCTCGAACCTATGCCGAAATGCCGAACAGGTGGAAAGCTCGGACACAGACGCCAGCGGCCAGCCTACGTACTGACATCCCCTGGGACTAAATTTCAGAACGTGAAAGGGCACTTTTTTAAACCTGTAGCAGACGATACCGTTGATACACCCGTAGCAGACGAAATACTTGGCGAGCGCGGGCGGCGCGGACGACCAGCGGTGCAGCGGAGTGATACAAAAGTGCAGGCGAGATCGCGTGACCGGCCACACGTAGCTTTGGCTGCGCTCGGACGGAAGCTGAAACGAAGTATAGTTTACTTCTTTAATCGCTGCAGTGGGTGATGTCTATAATCTTGCGTTCAACACGTGAGTCGTGAAAGTTCCTTTACGTATATAGACTCTCAAAAATCAGTTCAATAGCCAAAGCTTTCGCTTAACGCTTTTTTTCAAGAATAATTATTGACCTACAACTTCAAGCGTGCCATCAACGTCTCCAACAGAGTCGGCACATTCACGTCAGGCAGCATCGTCCGCCCTATGCGAGAGCGATGTCATGGCCATGCGACGTCGGTTTCAATGTCGCAATCCTCGGTTTTGGGCAAATCACCAGTCTGTGCGGAGCATTCGCTTCATTAAACAAACTGTCTGAGGAAGTTCTGGTTTGGACACATATGTGAAGGGACCGCACCGCTTAGCGCGTCTCGGCGGTAGAGACAACTTGCCTTGGTCCCCAGGTCTTGTACTCTAATGTAAACCGCCTGCTGCAAATCCTGGCCACCATGCCCGTTAGCACCGCTGAGGCGGAACGTTCGTTCTCGAGACTCCGAAGACGGAAGCAATACCTGAGACGTGCCTGAGAGCTTCAACGTCCCAGGAGCGCTTGCTACTCCGTTCTAAGCTCAGACCAGAAGCTCCGCCTTCAGCGCGAGCTCGCTGGCTGCCGCTGGGCTTTGTTTGCGCGCGCCTTCGCGTTCAGGCTTGTGTCAGCAAGGGCAGAAAGCTCGCGCTGAAGACGGAGCTGTTAGTCTCAGCTAAGGGTGAACGGAGTATAGGGGTTGCGCTCTGACTTCGAGTGACACCCGAGTCCCTGCCACATCACGCGCTCACTGTAAACATGCTTCTACAAGCAAAAGCATGCAGAGTCACGCCCACGCGCACGCCTTTTCTGCTAATGTTCGAAGCAGATGCCCAAAGAAAGCGACTAACGCGCTGCGTTGCCTTCTGTTCTAAGTCCGCGGAAAGGTCCTCTGCTTCTCATCGACCGACGGCGGCTTCCACTAAATGTTTAGACCCCACAAAACGACAGAAACGGCTACTTCTCTCTGCCACTTTGTCGTAAAACGACAACGAAGAACGGAAAGAACCCGAAACATGACCATAGCACGATCATTTCTGAAGAGTGTGCGCAGGAACAATGAGCGTCACGCTCATAGTTCCTGCTCATTGCTCGTTGCCCCGGTGCGCATTGCAGTTTTTATGTTTAATCGTATTCTAAACTTCGCTATTCTTTGGCACTCTGTCGTGGTTTTCAGTCATTGGATATCCGAGAGTTCCGCAGAGAAGTGAACGCACCGGAATATTTTGCGAGCCTGTCTGGACTTTTTTTTTTTTTGTTCAAAGCCCATTATTATATTTTGTGATTGCGTCTTTTCGTTGTTCCACATTAAAGTTCCCCTCTTTAAAGATCGGAAGAACGAGATAAAAAAAGGTTGAATTTTTGTCTCCTGAGAAACAGAAAAAATAGTAACTAAAAGTGTGTTTATGCAATTTCTTTTCTTCTTTCCTGAATAATTTTTATTTTATTTTTGAATGGTTTCAGCAAAGGAAAACATTTCATGAAAACATTTCCTGGCTACGGCACTGGCAGACTGCTTTCGAACTGTTCGCTTACCGGATCGCCGTGCAATGCTCAAGAAGGACAACGAGCTGGCGTGTTATCTGCGATGGGTGGAAAACGCATCAATCTCGCCGTGCCCTTTTATTTCGATATGGCGTAAAATGTTTGTCAAATATCAACAGGCAAAGTAACAAAATTTAGGCACACAAACAACTTAAATCATACTGTGAATTAAAGTCGCCCATCTTTATATTTAATCACGTGCAAAAATAATTATGTTCAAAATTACGGCATCATTTGCAACAAAAAAAAATAAAGAGCGATTTTGTATCAAAACGAGACAGAATTATCTCCAATGTACCTTTCAAATTAAGGTTCCTGATGATTCTAGTGGTTTTTTAAGTAATATTTGTATCCGATAAAGCGATTTTCTCTTTTCGGTTTTGAAACCGAAACCGAAACAGGGTGCATAGGGCAGGTGGCGCTAGTTACCAAAAACCTCCCCGTTCATTTCTTGTCACGGGCGTCCATAGCTTTGCGCTCGTCGGAGCCGTCGGTTGTTGCTCTGACGTTCGCGCTCATTTTTTACTTTTAACAACCTCAATTGCGAATGTTTCTTACTGTTCTTACTAGTACTTTGTTCAAGAGTGTCAAACGGTATCTGGGAGACGCCGCGTCTAGTCAGTGACCGTTCGCTGGCAGCGGGAGGGCTACGGAAAGTTGAAACGGCCGGTAAGCACAACTGTTTTCTTTGTTCAGAACGGAAGTGTTCCACTGTTGCCGTGGGCTTGCTGAGTTATGCTTTAACCTATCGCCCCTTTTCCTGGCAAATAGCGAGCGCTTGTTTCGCACTCGGACTCGTCTTCGTGTTTGAGCGACGGCACCGCCTTGTATCGCATCGCCTACTTTCGATGCTCGTAACGGCGCTTGTAACAGCACCGCATTCCTGAGATATCCACGTAACTGTCTACTGCGAAGTGGCACTGGCACAACCACTTTCGTGACTGCCACAACATCGCCAACACAAATATTGAAACTGAAATGTTGCGAGTGACTTCAGATTAAACTCCTCCGAAAAAGCAGCGCAGAGAACTTATGCGGCTCGCTCGACGCGCTTCGCCAGTTTCCCGCGGATCGGTTGGAGCGTTTTCAGAGGCCCTCTACTGCTCCGGGCGCGCACTTGAAAACGCGGCCGCTCGGCGAGCGCTGTACGGGCTCCAGATTTACGAGCGGCGCAAGAATCCGCCCGGCGAGCGCGTGCTATTTGCCAAGAGAAGGGGCTACTATACTTCGTTTCAGCTTGGGTCCAGACGCAGCTGATGCTACGAGCGCGAGCGTGTGGCCCTGAATAGTGCTTGCATTGCACGAGCGCGCGTGCTTGGCAGGGACGCTGGAAGCCCGGAGCTCGCGCTTGTAGCATCGGCTGCGTCTGGACCCAAGCTGAAACGAAGTATAGTATACTTGTGGCCTGGGGCGATTTGCTGTTTATCCTTTACCTGTCACGGGTTTCAGTATGTCAAATGCGCCAAGCAACTGAGAGAGAGGAAGAGACAAGAGTGTACGAGCACGTCAGGACGCTGAGCTCTGGTTGGAATGATTAGTGGGTTGACCTAACGCCAGGTGCTTTGGTCTGCACTACATGTGTCGAACACATGCTGATGCAAGAGCAAAACGCCAGATGCTGGTGTTCCGCGTTCTAACTTGTTTGGCGAGTGCAATGAAGACAAAGGCAGCTAGGTTTAGATCTACTCACCAATCATTCCAACCAAAGCTCGGCATTCTGATGTCCCCACTCTGTCTCATTTCCCCCTCTCCCGCAGTCTCCTGCCTAGTATTGTTACCTTCAATTCCCGTTTATCTCGTCCAGGTTTGCCACGTTTACATAAATGCGACTTGAGTGCGTCGACTTTAATTATTCTCAGAACTAAGCCGATGTGCCAATATTCATGCTAATGCACATCAAGTCCTACGCTAAGATGGCACCATGTTTTGTCACATCTCAAAGTTAAACCTGCGTTTCTGGCGCGAGCCGAACTTTGTAATCACATTATCTGGCCTGTGTTTCGCATGTGGAGGAGCCCTTTCTGATGAGCATGAATATCTTAACCACTGTCTTTAATGCTCTGCAAGAAGTTACAGGGTGCAAGAAAGCACTGAGAGTTCTGGGCCTCGCCATTCTAGAACAGAGGGAACAATACTGCACACGCCATGGTGAGCAAGATTGTTTCCAACTGGTTTCAAGACACTACCGCTACTTCTATCATGGTTGGACCACAAGGACGAGAGGTTCCGGTGCAAGCAGGAGCAGCGCTGAGGTAGGAGCTACTTTTTCTGCGGTACCAGCACTTGGAGCTCTTGACGCCGTTCCTGCTTACAACTTACCCTAGGAACTACCTCCGATGCGCAAGGCCATAGCGGGGGCCGCCCTCACCGAGCAGCTCAGCTATTCGCGACTCCAGCGAACTATAGGGGGTGCGCTTGTCAGGCAAAGTGGCGGACGAAAGGAGGTCGTTTTTGTCGTTCAGCACGCTGACCCCCATAAATTTCTTTCACTGCAGCGCAGGCACGTAGCCAGGATTTTGTTTCTGGGGGGGGGCCTGCCTATGACAAATTTCTGTATGAGGGGGAGAGGCGAGAGGAGGTCCCAGCAAAATAGAAATTTTAGGGGGGGGGGAGCTTAAGCCTTATGCCCCCCCCCCCCGGCTACGTGCCTTCTGCAGCTTAAGATCAGTGTTACATATGAAAGCAAAGCGATTTTAGGGGCGAAGCTCCTTAGGGTCCAGCCTTGTACGTACGTACGTCCCGCCGGCGTCCATGCTCACATAAAAAGAACAAATTGTTTGCGCTGTCGACAGGATTCGAATTTGTGCGGGGGAGACCCCAATGGATGTCTAGTCCATCGCCTTAACCACTCGGCCACGACTGCGGGACGAGTAGGGGGCTCTGATATGTGGTAGTAACTCAAGAGCTGGGGATGTCATGGATGAAACGTTGCATGTAGCCGCTCTACGTCTATACAGGAGAGGGCGCTGCTGTCAAATGCGTATATGATCGCGTTGAACTTTGCATGCATTGGCTCAACGTTTATAGATGAGAGGGCGCTGCGGTCAAATGCATATATAACCATGTTCCATACCAAACATTCTCTTTCTGACATGAATGAAAACAGAGCAGATGCCGCTTCGGCCCAATCAACATCATTCACCACGTGGAGATGTGGTAATTTTTTTTTTGGCGGTAGGAACCTTTTAGTCAGTGCGTAAAAATGACACGGCGGAAGCATAAAAATAATTACTGGAAACAATGTTTGTTTCTATGCTACCTACAAGAACCAAGCAGCGATAGCAGACGACAGAAACGACCTCCTTTTCTGAGCTTCTTGGCGTTGCCGCTACGCGGCGCTGATTTCGCTGGAGACGCCAATATTCAGCTCATTTACAATGGCAAGAAGAGTTTGCGTTTGTTCTCGAGAGAAAATTACGGAGGGACACCCGAGATTGTGTACGGTTTTTGCCTAGGCACGTAGCAAGGATTTTGATTTTGGGGGGAGGGGGGAGAGGAGGCGTCAGCAAAAATGAAAGATTCTCGGGAGAGGGGGGCGGGGGCGGCATGGGCACCTCCCTGGCTACTTGCCTGTTCTCAGCATTGTCTCCTGCAGGAGCTCCTTCCCATAATCCTCCCCATATGAAGATGCGATGCGACCTTCTTTTACTTGGGTTGCTAGGTCTAGCGGTTTGAATGCGATGCACTTCCTTAGTGCATTATGCCATTTATATGAGTGCATTCGATGCAACAACTGGAGCCAATGCAACTAAGTCGCATTCATGTCAACGTAGCTATTAGGCAGTTTTACAATGCGCACGCTAAAGCTTTGCGTACGCAAAGAAGAGCCTCGTCGCCACTGCGCATGCGCCGAACGCTAACCACACTTTGCACTTTGCGTACGCTATTTTTTAGGAATTGCATGCGTTCGCAAAGAGTCTGTGTTGCTTTGAGGAGGATTCGTGATGAGAAGTTGGCTAAAGCCAAGACGAGCACAGGTAAAAAATGGCGGTTCCCGGGATTGCGGCTCCGGCAGACATCGTGAGTGCGACGTTCACCACATGGGATCCGGCCAACTCGTCGAAAGCCAACTGGTCGACAGCCAGCTCATCGATGGTCAATTTGTCAAATAGGCCAATTCGTATTAGGGTAATTCGTCGAAGGGCAACTAGTCGAAAGAGACGTTCTGTCGAAGGGCGATTCCTCTAATGGGATAAATGACAGTTCGAGTTCAAATTTTGTGGTTTCTTACCTTTTGACCTAAATTTTTATTTGTCTGGATAGGGTAACTGTATATGCTCCGCCTTGCTGACCAGAGTACTGCAATGGGGCTTCCAGGGTGGCCATGTTGGATACAAGGCTGCACTGCGGGAAGCTATTGTTGCTTCTGCAAGAGCCCCGGATGCGGGAGCTACGCGATCGTCATCCGTGTCGTCTCCTTTCCAGCCTTTGAAAGCATTTTTAAAACACCGCTCACGTTATAAAACAAAGCGATTATACTGTATCCAGTGGCTACACATAATGTTGAATGGTCAAGGAACCTTCAAGTTCGTTCTATTTTAGCGTAGGATGTATATTTCGCAAACGCAAAGTGAGAAACATGATCCGCCCGAAACTCGACGCCGGGAAGGTCGCTTTCCCGCACGAAGGTCGGATTTCAGCTCGGTGCACGTGACCTCTTGACCGGCTTCTCCGCCAATACGGAGTTGGCGGCAGAAGGAAAAGAAATGCGATACTCTGGCTCTGCATGCAGAGCCTATACAGTTACTCTATGTCTGGACTGAGCGCAGTGCCCTCGTTAGGCCACAAGACTGAATAAAAAAATAAAAAAATCTTGAGAGGGCGAAGACAGGAAAGAATCTTGAGACAATTTGAAAAATGTGTCATCTCGGTATTGTCCTTTTGTTAATTTCCTTTATTACTTTTTATAACAGGATGTCGCAGACTGTTATAAGGCGAGGTGGACAGGGTAGGTTAATACGTGCCCCAGTGTTACTTGCGCGACGTAGTGACCGTCCCTCACTGCATTGGCGTAGCCAGGGAGGAGGGTTATGGGGCTTTAGCCCTCCGTCCCCTGGTCATGACCATCCCAGCCACCTCGGCCACGTCTTCCCCCCCCCCCCACGCACCCCCAAAAAAACAATTTACGCACTGCACCTTGAAAGTGACAAGTTGTTATTTTCAACAAGAAAGGGCACACTAGGGGTCAATTACCCTGCAGGATTTTAGGGATTACTATACACCAACTCATGTTTACAAACAATACCGGAGCGCACGGAGCACCCTAGCGGACGCTACCGGCACCGCGCATGCGCAATGGAGGTGTGGGCAACAAGCTCGCCGTCGCCCATAAACAAACCATTGAAATGCGATGTTATCGGCGTGGGTGTGAGTCCCCCTGCCCTTTATCGCTTTCGAATTGTTGATTTTACGTCTTCCTGGCAATGTCTGACTACATGAGCGGCGTGAGCGAAATTAACGAGGCTCGTTACACCGCAAAACTTCGCGTGAATAATGTGACATGCGGCGATTCATTCCGCGTGGACGCCGCAGAATGTACGCTAAAGCCCGATTCACATGATGAGATTTCACTCGCAATTTTCAGTCGCGACGTCGCTCGGGCTGCAAAAGCGTGAACCGCAGCTGAGACGGTCGACGTCGATACTGAAAATCGCAAGCAGAATCGTACGAAGTGAATCAGGCATAACAAGTCGGTGATGGCCGCTGGTAACAATGATCAGCATCTGCCTTGTATCTAATGTTTTTGTCGAGCCATGCTTACACAACCTTCAAACTTATAGTCATTTTGAGGCCTGCACTGTGCTTCTTATCGCAAGTACCGGGCCAACACTTGGTCTACGGGCCGGTGTCGTCTAAAAGAGCAGACGACAAGCAGAAGCTCTTGAAAGAGCAGACGACAGTTCGAACGATCAGACGGCCGTTCGAACTTCACGCACTGAACGTAGTCCGCAGGTAGGCCGTACAACTTGACGGTTTTCCGGCATTCATGTTGGAACAAGACAGATAAATCTGATGACCACAAGTGTCCGTGAATTCAACCCAAAGTGTTTCCCGCCCAAGTAACTGTGGTCCGGCGGCGTCTGGTTTACCACATTTCCACGTTCTCGGATGAACCGAGAACATGAAAACTGATCTTCAAACATTTCTCGACTCTTTTGGCACAGCCCCAGTCGCGGCGGTTTGACCGAAAGCCATGTTTTCGTCAGGCACCTTCAAAACAACGCGGAATTCACGCACTGCACATCGAAGTGCCTTCGCCACAGCCCCAGACCGGAAGTGCGACCGACGCGCCACCACGCGTCATGACCTAGCAGAGATTTTAGGGATTACTATAGCGCAGTATTTGTTTTAAAATGTCAGGAAAAAAAATATTTTGGCTTGTAAAAAGCGGCGTCCAGTTAGCCTCTGCGACGAGTGTTCCTGCGACGAATTGCCCCATGACGAATCGGCCTATTGGACGAATGAACCGCCGACGAGTTGACCGTCGACGAGTTGTCCTAGACCCTCACCACATCATCTCGACTGCGATCTACCACGCAGGATGACATTGCATTCCTATAGGAGGTGCACATCAGAAACGTTTAAATTAAGAGGACCCAGCAAGGTGGGCAATGATTGCCGGCAACTTGCTGCTTGCGACGCACAAACGTTTCTCGGCGAAGGTACAGTGTGCGAAGGTCAGTACATGAGACCTCCCTTGCCTAGGCTACGCAAGTGGACATTACCAGTCGACCGCTTACGTTGCATTCTCATATTTAAATGAATCTAAAATGTTACTTTGAACCAAGAAACTTGTTTTTCCTCAAGTTACAGGATTTCGTGTGCAAAAAAAAAAGTGTTGCTGTTCCTTTGTGGCGTTGCAAGCACGAGGTGCTTAGGCTTTTTCGTTGCGGTGGAGAAACGTTATTCTGAAACACTCTGGCACAGCGTGCGCTAATGCAAGTGCCAAAATTAGTGCTAGCATAGGCTAAAATTGCGTACATTATTGTAAAACACCTTAATGTTTTGCTTGACATGTGTTAATGTGCACACGTCTTGCTTCTCTTTCAGCAACTTGATACTCTTGGTGTGGCCAGCTGTGTCACGGTCCTGTCAGGGTCTTCCCCATCTGCCCTTACAGCCCGAGACTGCCCCAAGATGGTAAACGAGCATGCATTTACTCAGTACTTAAGTATGCGGATGATTTCAATTTGTGTATCCTGCTTTCGAACCGTCTTGGAAGGACCCGATGGTCAGAATAGACGATTTGCAATTTTCCCAAGCGCCCCGGCCCGCGCGCGACGAATTGTGGGAGAGATTGTCCCTCGCCTGGCCGCTCTGCCTTGAGATTGCATTGCCTTGTCGCTTGTTTCCTCTTAATTCTCTGTTTTTCGATTCTATTACCTATTTTTATCTATTCCAGTGTATTTTGTATTGCTTCTAAGTGTTTCTATTCCCTTCTGCGCGCAATATTTCTTGTATATATATTGTATTTGTGTCTTTATTTCGCCTTTTTCGACGGGGGTGCTGACGGACAACACGCTGCTTCGCGCGTCGTTTCCCGAGTGAATTGTTGCTACCGATTTCTATCACGCTGTTAGCTGTTCATTTTGATTTATTTGACCTGCGTGCAGTCGAGAGAAGCCGTTTATGAACACCGATTGTCTGAACAAATCAACAATCTCGACGCGAGAGCCGAGTGCGCTGTGATTCGGCTGCCCGCGCTCGCTCCATTGACTCGCACTGTAGCGTATGCCTTCGAGTGCCGCTTAACTTGACCAAGATACAGCACGCCGCTTTGCTGTTGCGAATCAAGGGTATAAGAGCATTGGTTGGTTGACAGACACTTAACTTGGTATTGTTGGTCAAGCAGGTTGTTATGGTCGTGCTCATCTTCTTTGTCAATGCATTCTAAATATTTAGAGGTGATTGCCTTATTGGTCACTAATTGTAACTTGGCTTTGTTGCAAGTTTTTGTCCTCTGATCCTGAGTTATCAGCTTGTAAACCAGACCGAGGTGCCTGCAATTTGACTGAGGCTTACTGTGCTGCAAGGTCCATCTATCTTCACAATACCTGGGTGGTTGAGATGAATCTTCAAAGCTCTACTCTAATTATTTGTATGATTGTATTCTTTTTGTTGTTCTAAGTGATGGCTTCCCTTATGCTTTGTATTTTCAGAAGTGGGCCTTCAACTCCTTCAGCTGGTGCTGCAAGCCTGCTAGCACAACTTGTGGCCCAAGTACCAGAATGAAGAGCTGAAAGCACAGTTTGAGTGAGAGAACTAGTGGCCCTTGCACAGCTAGAGAACTGGACCGGGCAGTCATCAGGGCTGTTTATGCTCCACTTCTATTAGCTCCGAGATGTTTCGGTGGCGCCCTTTCTTGGTTTCCGTCCGTGACGTCACAAACAAAATTTGCCTTGTCCTGATTGCCAATATTTGCCTCTACCTCCCTGTAATTGACAGGATTTCCCTCCCTGTTAGCCGGCGATTGGGTAAGCATTATCAGTATACAGGAAGCTATGGTTCGGCGAATCGCAAACCTCAACCACAGTTTCGCCTTTGGTCGCGCACATTGCTAATAGTCCGCGTCACTAATTGTGTGCAGTGTAGGCGAAGCAATGCCAGGCAAAAAAAAAAGGGCAAGTACTAGGAAGGCGGGACAGAAGAAGAGGGCGAGGGGAGAATGGGAGAGCACTAGGAACACTAGAGAAGGAGAGTAGGTTTCTCTCCTCCCCAGCCTTCCTAGTGCTTGGGCTCTCTCCCCTCGTCTGGCGTTGCCTTCGTCTGTACTCCACGTAACTATAGTCTGTTACAACTCAAGAAGGTAAGGCGAGGGAAAGGAAGGCCGGGGAAGAGGAAGCAGACGCAATGCTGGAGAGGAGAGGAGGAAGCAGATGGAATGCTAGAGAGGAGAGGGGGAACTTCCTCCTCTCCATCATTTTGTCTGCTTCCTCCTCCCCGGCCTTCCTTCCCCTCGCCCTATCTTCTTGAGCTGTAACTTACCATAATGAAACAGAGTATAGAGGACATGTTGCTTTTTGAAACAATCAAGACTCATGAAAGATTGATAAGGCCCTGTTGGTATGTTTATTTTTAGTGGAATAGACCGATCTCACCTAGCGTTCAGTGCATGTGTGGAGCCGCCATAACTTTAGTTCACAAGAGGAAGGCGGCAGTGCTTAAAACACCTCGTGCCGTTTCGTGCTTTGCATGCACAGAGCTCCAGCGAGGTTGGGGCACGTGCAGAAAGACCCAAGTTCCCTCGATGCATTGTGGCAGCAGTGGCTTTGCCAAACTGGCCTGTGAAATCGGTCTATTACAACTAAAAAATTGAAATTATTTTTTAAGTTAGGTAATTCCTTGTTCAATATGTGCCAAATATAATTGTTAGGTGTACATCCTGAAGCAAAATTTTGATTTCAGAAAGCAATGCAGAAGCGCTAGCGGGACGCTATAAACCCGAAAGCATGACCCATAAAGCGGTATCTCGAACCGATGGTCGTATCTTTGTGAAGAAGAGCACGCTTGAACAATGGCCAAAAAGGCCCGTGGCGTCGCAATTCTAGTTTCCTCCTCTTCTCGCTTTGACTCCGCGAGGACACGAAAACTATCCTGCAGGAAACGCGACGTCGTGATTCTCACTCAGCTGAATCCTTATTTTACAAAAATACAGCCATCCGTTCGAAATATTGCTTTATGAGTGGTGTTTCGGGGTTTGTGGCGCCCATTGAACACTTTGGCTACCTTATGTTGTGAAATCCAAATTTCGATTCAGCATCGCTTTAAGGTTCTGAATCTGGGTGAAGCCCTTAAAGTGACCGCATAAGTCGGTTTGGGGATGCATCACGCTACGATTTACGACGGAGGTGTTTGAAGGTAGTGGAATCATTGCATAAAAAGTTCAAAGAACAAACTTACGCAAGTAAAAGGTAAAAAAATAACTATTTTTTTTCTACCTATAGCGCCCGTCTGCTAACTGCACCGTCTGACCTGCTCAATAACCGACGGATGGCAACATCGGCCCCTGCGGCTCGTCGCTGCTCAGCAGCCGCCCAGTCGCACCAAAACCAGACAACCTTTTTGAGTCATAAACGGTGCACACTTTTTCGGTGCTATAATTGTCAGAACATTATTTTCTTTTCACTCCCAATAAAACACATTAAATAGACACAAAACTAATCAAACCGATGGTTCGTCGAATAATTTCAGCTACATGTGGTGTGCTTTTGCCGTGACCGTGGAGCTACTGAGCTGCCATAAGGCGTCTGTGCCGTTGCCGCCATCTGTCGGTTTTTGTGCCAGTCGAAGGGTGCGCATATAGCACACAAGTGCCATAAATAAACAAAACCAGATTTTTTTTTTTACTTTTTACTCAGGTAAGTTTGTTCTTTGAAATTTTTTTCTGCGATTCTTTCATTACCTTTAGGCACCTCTGTAGTAAATCGTAGCGCGATACATTCCGAAGCCAATTTATGCGGTGATTTGATAAGCTTCACCCAGATGCGGAACCTTACGATAGAGCAGTACTATTAGCA
>JAZHYW010007853.1:0-85348 GCA_037355805.1 Ixodes ricinus | reverse complement strand
AGAATAATGCAGCATCTATTCAGACGAGAGAATAATTTTTCCTAAATTCTACCGGCAGTCACCTCCTATGAGGTGTCTGAAATCATGTGACGACTGCCGGTACAATACTGACTTTTTTGTTCTCCTGGCATTTCGTGGAAACATGTTTCATAGACAACTTGTCGTGTATACACGGTTCCTTAACGTTTCGTCGACACTAACAGATCACCGACACTCGTTACGTTAATTGCAGGCTGTAGGGACATTTCGTCGCGCTTGTATTTCTTGCCGGCGGACCCGTTAACGCAGTTTCGCGGCGACAGTCTGCGACGGCTCATTACAAAAATGTTATTCTACCTGGCCCACCTGCACACGCCATTTCCGGCCACAGCCTGGGGTGACGTATTCCCAAAAAGCTAATCACAGCTGTCTATAAATAAACCTGTCGATGAAACAGCGTGTCAATGAAGTGATCTGTCGATGAAAGGTCGTTCGATAAACTGAAGCCACCGCCAATGACAGGCGTCTGTTGCTAGAATTTTGAGGAAAATATTTTTCCAGCTGCCGGGGGAATAAACATTATGATCTAGAACAGGGGTGTCCAGGCTGACCCGGCCTAAGAGCCGCAAACAAAAGCACGAAACTTCCAAGAGCCGCGGAGGGGGGAGGGGGGGGGCGCGAACTGTGTCCAGAGCAATAAACGAATCTCGAACTACTTTTAATTCATCCAAGTCAAAAGCAGTCCAACTGTGCGTAAGGTAGCAGTAGCACAAGACCGAAACCGCAACCTGTCTTTTGATTTAAAACGCGTTCCATTTCTTTTTTTGGGGAAGTGCTCGTGTGACCGGAAGGGAGGCGGGGGAGGAGGGGGGGGGTAGGGTAGGGAGCCGCGAGCCGCACTTCAACACGCGAAGAGCCGCATGCGGCTCGCGAGCCGCAGCTTGGCCACCCCTGATCTAGAATTACCACGGTTCTTGTTTACTTTGCAATCTTCTCAGTTGTATAAAAGCTTAGTTGTGCCTCTTCACATTTCACAGATCGCTTGCACGTTCGTACTTGTCTACGGAATAGGTTTTACTAAACTTGTAGTAGAATTGAAAACAAATATTTGTGTCTGTTTTTCCTGCCCATATGCAAGCACCTGCGCGAGCACATTGTTTCTACGGGTTTCCTTCATGTTATAAACGGGTTTATTAGTTTCATGACGTCTTACATAACTTTAAAATAAGTAACTTTCCAAACGATGCCCATTTAGGGCTAGCGAATAATTTGCCTCACTATCCGAATGGCGCGTTCAAATGTGTGGTCACGAGCCAGGTCCAATGGGTACCGTATCAAAAGGGTACACCGTCTCAAACTGGCACCCGTATCACGTTTGATCCGAACCGATCGAGAAGTTTTCCGCACCGTTTGATTCAAACGGGGCGACAAGTTTGCCTCCAAATTAAATTTCAAATGTCTTTTTTTTTTTTTAGTAGGTCTTTGACTTTTTTCTTTCGCTTTCCGAACGAATCACCACAAATCGCGCAGTTAGAGGCCGACGCATGGGCCTCTTTGTTCACGCTCACCATTGACACTATCTCACTTCGAATCCATTCGTCAAAGCTTTTTCAATTGATTAAGGATGGGAATTAACTTTTTCATGCAGTCCTCGCCCCGGTACAAAAACTGCTCGACGATGCGCGAGACCGTGGATCGGATTTCGAGTATGCTAAACGAACAGGGGATGTCCCTCTTGTAAGCCTGATCCATGTTTTCCGCGTCCAGAATGGCCTGGAAATCGTAGACGCAAAAGTAGGGCAAAGGGACTTCGGGTGTGTGCTCCGGAAATACTACGTTTCCCCCTTTGCTGGACACTATTCGGAGTGCCTTGCTTTCTTTACACATAGATAAATGACTGTCCAGCGCAGTGTGAAAGCAAAAGCCCATCATACATCTCTTACAACGAAAACGGTGACTCTCCCTGTTCGCAAAAAGTGCGGCAAAATTGTTGATTAGAGCTGAGTGAACGTCTACTAGGAGCGAATTTACGTGCCTCTCCAACTCACTATCGTTGACTTTGAATGGGTAAACGAACCTTTGTTCTCTACCGTAACCGTACACGTTGACAGACACGTCGTTGTTGCTCTCGTAAGCCTGCACGTCTTGCGGAAACTTCACTGGATACCTGGTGGGGAATCAATACTTGACTAAATGGTCTCGGTAGCAAGAAGCTCTTGATCGATTATAGGGTGCGGGATGGAGACCGGCGAGCACAGAAAACACAAAGCACATGTTTTTTTCCGAGTCATTCAGTTGCTCGGTCACATTCACTAGGCAGTTTCTGCTTGGGAGGTCCCTGGGTAACACAAAACTTGCACAACCGACCGTGCGCGGAATGAAACGTCCAACGGTGATTGTGCAGGTCTGAATGGCGACGACGACAAGCCCGGATCTACGTTCTTGGTACTTTCCGAGTCATCTTCACATGTAAGGTTATGAAAAACGTAAGGGCATTTCATAATGCCTAAAAACATTGGCCATTGCGTCGGACTGAAGACGAAAAAGTGCGGATACATCGTGAGACTCACCGTCTCGCTCGTGGAAACGCATAGCATAACGCGCAGTAATGTTTCGAAAGGCGCACAGTTAGTTGTTAATCGGAAGGCAATCCTGCAGGATAATAATGTAAACCTCGGCCAGGTGAACTTGTAACGTCTCCGGGGTGTAGTACTGCTGCCTCTCCCTCACATCACACGAATGACAAGTTACCATTTATGTTTAATTGTTCTGCAACCCACAATCCTCGTCGGAGCACTAGAAAGTAATCACTCTTTCCTCCATCAACAGATCTTCCTCGTCCTCATTCTCTCGATGTCTTCCCCGATCAGTTCGGCGAACCATTGCGGAAAAAACTTTTACCACCTCGTTCTCTAGCTGGAGAGTCACACACACACGAATGGCCCGTAGCGCCCGTCCACTCGACTCCCCTCCAACACGGGTGCCTCGACGTTGCACGGGATCGCGCGAATGCTTCGAAACACAGACGATGGCGACGATTGCAGTGAATAGAGCTTGTTCAGGATCCTTTCACTTTTGAGTTGACCGAAAGAGGGGGGGGGGGGGGGCTTGGTGTGAGGTGGCAATTTGAAAGCAATCACATTAGTATACAGCGAGCCTTGAACTACGAAGTTTTTTCCAGCATTACCTTTTCTTCTCGAGAGAAAACAGTGAAGAGACGACGAATCCCTCGGCATTTATACCAAACGGCTTGCAGAATGACAACTCGCTGTAAATTTAACACGTGCGTAACTAATCTCTATATGTTAAGAGAAAAACGAGTCTGAAAAAAAGAACGACCGAGCTGAGTGTCAAAACAAAGTATTAAATTTCACATGAAAAAAAAAAGACTATCACATTTCGAGTTGTCCAGACATTTCCAGACTCTCTCGTGTCGTGCAGTCCGCTCCGACCTTCGAGAACCCAGCTCATTTTTATCGCATATCCATCATTGGATACGCTATATTATAATTCGACGCGCGAATGGCGCCGAGTACGGATCACTGCAATTGGTGCTCCGCCCCGTATTACGGCAGACAGCAATATTTGCGCTGCTCATCGTGCTCTCGCCGCTTCCACTGCAGGTGCCTCAAGGTGCGGGCCGAAGAATACGATGTCTTCATGCAATCCAGAAAAAGCAGCTACAAATGCAGCGATTGTTCACGGCGCAGCGATCCTTCGCCGAAAAGGCTTATCAGTGAACAAGCTGATGACAGCGGAGCGACGCCCACCGATGGCGAGACGGGACTGATCATCATCGAAGGGGACAGCGCTGACACTTCACAGGCTGCAGTTTTGTCAGAAGTTTATGGCCTGCTGCTGAGGCTTACGTCTCGGCTGGATATTTGACGGCCGAGATCAAGCTTCTACGTGCGGACAACAGTGCGTTTCGGCCGGAACTCGCCAAACTTCGCTAAGCGGTCGTGAACCAGGCAGCTTCGCAACAGGCAACCGCGGTTTCCCTCGATGACGCGATACCCGTCGGCTCACCACCGGCGAAACCGTCTTACGCTTCTGTGGCGTTGGCTCCCCAGCCCCTGGCCCCGCCTCGGAGACAAGCCCGCGATGATCCTGGGATTGTCGGAGCTAAGACAGCACCCTTCTCGTTGGCGACTCCAGGCAACAATGAGTCTACCAAGATGCCCCACAACGCGGGTTTTCCACTCGCTAACCAGGAGCGCCATCCAAAACCTCAGGCTTTATTTGGTCAAGCCAAGAATTGCACCGTCAGAGCTCTGCTCTCGCCCACCGCCTTCCAAAGGCTTGTTTGTGTCCCGTCTGAACCCAGCCACTAGCGCCACTGACGTCGAGTCTATAGTATCAGCTGTTCTCGGGGACAAGCATGTGATTTACACGCAACTGAAAACAAAATACCCCACGTATAACGCCTTCCATCTTGCCTTTGACGAGCAGTCATTGCAAGTATTGAACAACTCGGATATCTAGCCGGACGGATCTCTTTTTCGGCCATTTTTTTGGAGGTTGCCTAGTTCCCGGCACTACGTGGTTGCAGCGGAAAGTTTAACCAAAGGTACTCATGGCTCGGAATCTTAACGCTTTTTATAAAAATGTCAGCGGCCTTATAACAAAATTGAATGAATTTATGCCTAATCTGCTAGGTACCAATTACGATATTGTCATGTGGTCAGGAGCATGGCTTCATGACAGCATTACGAAAAGTGAATATTTTACACCTTCTTTTACTGTGCTTCGTAGAGATCGTGATTATACTTCTGGGTTAAATATGGAGGTGGTATACTAATAGCTTGCAAACAATCACTGAATGCACACAGGCGAAATGATTATGAAACCTGTCAAGAATCCGTCGTGGTCGAGATAACGTCTGGTGACGGGTTCAACCTTCTAACTGGAGCATATATGTTTACCTCTTGCTTCAGATGCTGCTCTCTTTGTAAGCAACTTTAATTTTCTTGAAAATAAAATTGACGCGACTACATATCGCGTGCAACTATACGAGGAATTTAATCTACTGAAAGTTGACTGGATTTATGGTCGCAATAATAGTGAAAGCTCCTGCCACGTCTAAAAGCATCTTGTTTGTTGAACGTCATAGGTTTTACCGATTTTACGCAACACAACATGTTCGCGAACTGTTCCGGTAACATTCTTGATCTGGTTTTATCTAACACTCCTACTTCGGAAGTGGCTCCTGTGGACGATCCGCTGGTTACGCCTGATGCATATCATCCTCCACTTACAGTTTCGTTTTCTATGTTTTTAAGATCAAAGGTTTCGTCTAGTGCACTGCAGTACGCGTACAGCGCTTGCGATGACTATAGTTTATATAACTATTTCGAGCAATATGATTGGACTGATGTCTTACAACACTCTGATGTACGAGATTCCACGGGGAATAGTTTTAGTCAATCATGCCATGAACCTGTTTGTTCCCCAGTGCTCCAACCGATCTGAGAAGTACCGTAAGTGGTTTTCCAAAGATTTACGATATTACTTGACTTTAAAATTACATTACCAATGAATATATAAAAAACAAGGCTCGGCTTATGGTATGAAAAATACAGCATCTGTCGTGAACTAACAGAAAACGTTCTCGCTAGTGACCAATATCACTACCGCAGACAGATGGAGCGTAACCTGAACAAGCGACCCGAAGAATTGTGGCGCTATGTGAAAAAGCAAACCAAGAAGGACTGTAACAATATAACGCTGCAGAACGGGTCAGCTATTGAAACGTCCCCAAAATTTGTTTGTGAGTTGTTTTCGCATCATTTCAGTTCATGCTTTCCCAATGTCAATACCCCTTTACCCAATACATGTAACATTAAATTTGAAAAGTATTTACCGTTTATTTTATTTAAAGTTCATGTAGTGCATTTAGCTATTGGAAAGTTGAATTCTAAACTTTCCACAGGTTCAGATTGTATTCCTAACTTTATTGTAAATGGATGTGGCGAATATTTTGCTCCTGTTCTTGAAAAAGTGTTCAAGTTATCCCGATAAATGGAAATATTCGATAGTCGCCCCGATTTTTAAGTCAGGTAATTCTTGTGATCTCAGTTTTCATTGTCCTGATTTCCTTCTCAATGCATTTTCAGAGATTCTTAAGAAGCTGGTGTACAATCGTTTGTATGATTATTTTGAAAGAAAGTTTGTTCTTGTACAGCACGATTTTGTCCCAGGCAGATCCGCCGAGACAAATTTTTGCACATTTTTAAATTTTGCTTTGCTAATTATTTAGTGTCGGGGTCAAGTTTACGCAATATATCTGGATTTGTCCAAAGCCTTTGATGAGGTCAATCATGAGTTGTTATTGCTGAACCTCGGGGACTATGGCCTCAGTTTTGAGTACAATACCTGGGTTAGATGTTATCTTCATTAAAAGCAGAACTGTGTAAGGGTATCTGGCTTCTTGTCTCGTCCATTCATTTCTATGTCAGAAGTGCCTCAAGGCACGAACCTTGGACCTTAGTTGTTTTTTTGCTTTTATAAATGATTTGGTGTCGTCCGTTAAACACTCTCAAGTCCTTATGTTCGGGAATGGCGAGAAGTTGTTTCGGCAGGTCACCTCAATCACTGACTGTACTTTGTTGCAGGACGATCTTTGTTTGTTGGTAGAATGGTGCAGTTCTAACAATCTTTTCTTAAATCCCCGCAAAACAAAAGTCATGTCGCTGTCGAGAAAGCGTCACAATTTATACTATTTGTCTATCTGTTGGACCACGCAGATGCGAAACCGAGGTGTTCTTGTGGACGACCACCTTTTTTCCTTTCTAATGTAAACTCCATTATTAGCCAGTCAGTCAATTCGTACGCTGGGAATAATGTCTCCCTTAACTAGATCATTTAGCACTCATCACTGTCTTTTGAGATTATACAGTACCCATGTGCGTTCGAACCTATAATTTGCATCTGTCGTGAGGAACTTCATCTCTATAACAGCAAGGTAAAGTACAGAACAAATACAAAAGCGATTTGTGCGCATCATTTACGACATATATTTTGGGAAAAAGTGTTTTTTATGAATATATTTTATTTTAGCAAAATTAACATTGGACACCATATGTAAAAGAAGGTCTGTTAAGGATGTTCAGTTTTTAGATAGGCTAATTCATAATGCAATTACCGGTTTCGCGTATCCAATATCACATCAGATCAGTATTTGGTTCCTCAAGGGTATCCTAGTTGTGATACATTACATGTAGGGGGAATAAGTACAACATTCAATCAACAAAAATAAAAGATAAACAGCAACACAACTACAAAAAAAGCATTCAGTGATCACAAATGGAAATTACAAATGTCGCGATGTTTATTGGTATCAGTTTCATGGACGATGTGAGGGGAAAGGAATTCCAGTCGGCAATAGCATGTTAAATGGGGGAATTTTGAAACTTGTTAGTTTTGGAGAAGAGAGGCTGAAGTTTTAGTGGATGATCGCGGCGTTTTGAGTGGTAAGATGGATCTTGGAGATAGAGGCTACGAAATTCCGATGAGTTGTAGTAGATGCCATGAAGGAAAACAAGACGGGCTAGTTTGATTCTAACGGTTAGAGGTTTCAACTCTAGGCTGGTTTTAATAATTGTGACACTCGAGGTTCGTGAATAGTCACGCATGATGTAGCGTGATGCCTTGTTTTGAACAGATTCGACCTTGTTAAGAAGGTATGCTTGATAAGGCCACAAGATGATGTTGGCGTATTCGAGTTTCGATCGCACAAATGCTTTGTAGGCGGTTTGTTTGACTGTCTAAGGCAAGGGTGCACAACATAAGGCCCGCGGGCCGCATGCGGCCCGCGCGCGCTTTTCTAGCGGCCCGTGGCCCGGATCAGCGCAGAAAGTTGCTTACTTTGCCATCCCATCCACCGAGCACCCGCTCCGCTTGGCAAGCAACAGTGAAACCCTCTGACCGACTTTTCTCACTCCTTCGGCGAAGGAACTACGATTTCTCATTTCAAAATTTACCTCTCCACTAGTACCGCTGACAACAATAAAACAGCGTGTGCAGCCGTCCCTTTCCATGGAGTGGTTCTTTCTCAACATGTATGTTCACGGAACGCAAAAACGTCTTGCCCTCTCTAAACAGATCCCCTTCCCTCCTTCACCACGGAGGCTGTCGACCCTCTGTGTTCCCGTTGAGATAGTTAAGGGCTGCATCGTCGGATCGGAGGACTCCGATCCGACGATGCAACTGGAGCTCATCGGCCTCCAGTGTCCACCAGCGCGGAAGACTATGCATCGCGAATCTCTGCTGCGTGAGTTCTGCAAAAACCTGGACAAGAACAAGTATGGAAACCTGGTGGACCGCGCCTTGAAAACTGCCGTCACTTTTCGGGAGCGCATATACGCCTTCTGAGCAGACCTTCTCACTGATGACTCTCAACAAGGACCGCCTTCGATCTGCCGTGACGGATATGACATTGCGAGATGCGCTAAAGACGGCAACGAGTGCGATGACGTATGATATTCGGAAGCCTGACTGCAGCCCGAATGTGCAACACGTCGCACTAGGTGCGGCCCGCACAGTTTTTCAATAAACGCATTTTTGGCCCGCCACAGTTTTTAGTTGTGCACCCCTGATCTAAGGTAATCGGAAAAGGTTGCGTTTGATGTATTCGAGCGATTTACATGCACTTGAAACGGTGGAATTGATATGATTGTTCCAGGTGAGGTCCTCTGAAAAAATTACTCCTAAGTACTTGTATGGTCGAAACTTTTTATGTCTTCGGGGTTGAGAGAATATTTCCTTGGTGCCGAGGAGGGCTTTCTGGCAAAGGTTATAAATCTTGTTTTGTTTGTGTTCATTCTCAGTTGCCATGTGCTGCAACAAAGTGAAATCATGTTGAGGTCTTGCTGTAGCAGTGCTTGATCATCTGGGTTGGTGATGCGCCTGTCGATAACACATTCATCTGCAAAAAGTCTTAGGTAGGATGTTAAGCTAAGAGGCAGGTCGTTTATGTAAATGAGAGATAAAAGCGGACCCAATACGCTGCCCTGAGGGACTCCGGACTTTACTGATAATTTAGAGGACTCATTCTTTCCGACATATGTAGCCTGTTTACGATTTTCAAGAAAAGTGGAAATCCATTGTATAATAACAGGATGAATGTTGAGTAAATACAGCTTGTACAACAAGCGTTGGTGAAGTACGGAGTCAAAGGCCTTGTCAAAATCAATAGATATGGCATCAGTTGGTCTGGAACAGTGGATGTTTTCGTGCAAATTAGTAATAAATTCAAAAGGTTGTCTTTCACACGAAAACCCTTTTCTAGATTCATGTTCGTTAGTACAGATTAGGTGATGGTCAGATAAGTATCTAAAGGTATCAGAATATATGCCATGCTCCATAATTTTGCATGGTATATCTGTTAGTGAAATTGGTCTATAATTAGTGAGATGTTTTTATCACCAGATTTATAGATCAGTAGAACATTCCCAAATCTCCAATCCGCCGGAAAGTGGATTAGCTCTAAAGATTGCTTGAAAATGAGATATAGTAGATGACAAGATATGAGTCGTGTTTTCTTCAAACGTTTGGGACATATATCGTCTTCGCCAGGTGCAGAGCTTGTGGAGAGTCGATCAATGATTGCCAAAATGCCTTCTTGTGTAAAGATGACTGGTTCACAAATGGATCACATGGCAAAGGAAACTGTTCCACAGTGAAAACAGGTACAAAATACTAATTAAAACGGTTGCTGAATTATGGTTGGAGAGCTCCTGTCCTTGCTCATCATTAAGCTTAGGCAAAGTTCGCTCTTGTTTAGGACCGATGGTCTTCCGAACTTTTTTGGGGTTGGTTTAAATAACTTTAGAAGGTCACTAAAGTGATATTTATTTTTTGCCTTCCTAATTTCAGATTTGTACTTCTTGTAGCACTCATTATATTTTGACCAGTCTATAACTAGATGACTTAACTTTGCTCTAGAAAACAGACGTTTTTTTCTTATTAGATAGTCTTCTTAACCAGTTTGTGAACCATGGTAGTTTAGCATTCGTTTTTAGCACAAGTTTCGGAGCGAAGGTTGACTTTAGTCTCTTAAACTCAATTTTCAATATATTCCAGTTTGCTTCAAGCGATCTTTCCCTAAAATTATCTAAGTACTTACACGTAAAACTTTGAAAAGAGGCAACAAGAGCTTCCTTGTCAACTTTAGAATAATCATTATATATCAACGTTTTGGTGCCGTAGCTCTAAACTTAATCAGGAGTGTCCTTTCAACAAAAACAATGTTATAGTCACTAATTTTACCGAGAACATCAACTGACGTAATATTTTGAGGAGACGACGTAAACACAAGGTCTAGTATAGCATTGTTCCTTGTACGCTGCGTAACAATTGGATTAAGCTTAAAAATGCTTGCTATATCCAAAAAGTTAGAGACTTCCACTGTGTTTGAACATGCATTTTCAAAACGCCTTTCTTTCCAGTCTACACCATTTTAGTTAAAGTCCCCTCCTAACATACTATAATAATCTGGGTAGGACCATTTAATAGATTCGATGCATTCAAAACATTTCTCTGAAATGTCGCCATCTCTTCCCGGAGGGCGATAACAGGACCCAAGGATAAGACATGAGTGAGCAAATTATATTCGAACCCACAACACTTCTAGGCTACTATTAACAGGAATGAGAGATGCGGTAATAGATTTGCTAACTGCAATTAGGACCCCTCTCCCCCGCGACAGCGTGCGATCTTTCCGAAACAGATTGAATGACTCACTCAGAAGAAGCTCCAGATTTTTAACTTCAAGTGTTAACCACGTTTCAGTTCCTATTACTATCTTAGCATTGGTATCGTCGATGACCGATGCAAGATCGTCTTGTTTAGAAAAAAGACTACGGAAGTTAGCGAGAATCAGTGAGACGTCGACTTTTTTTTGATACGTGTTACCTCGTGCTATTGCACAGTCATATTGTTGTTCTGAAGCTGCCTTAGCAAAATCACCTCGTCACTCTGGGGGACAATAGCAGAACTGTTTACCATCTGCGTATAGCTTATCGTAGACAAGTTTGACCCTTAATGTTTCTTTCTCTGAGTTGTTCACTAAATTGCCATAGTTTGCTACCATGTTTTGACATCGTAGCAAACATGTTTTAAACACTCAATTTACTGACGTCGGTATTTTTAGTACAAACCTGTCTTCCTGAGTACGATAATTTTGATGCATGAGTTTTTACTTGGCATACAGACATGCTTGAGTGTTTGCATATTTAGTTGCATATTTACATAACTCTCTGTTTTGTGTTTATTTCGAGTGTGTGTGCTTAACCCAGTAGGCTTTCGAGCTGTTAGTTAGCACAAGGGAAAAATGAACATTGATGGATTTATTGATTGATTGATCGCGAGTATCTAGAAACGCGCCTGCGATATATTTCTTTTATTTGTCGAGAAGCGCAGTTGATGTCAATATGTCTCCGGACTTGGAAAAGTTTAAATTTCTGGCGCCGCCGTCATTCACGATCATTGGCTCGTCTAAATCGGGCAAAAGCACGTATGCCGGTCGATGTTACACAAGAAAATCAGACAGAATTTTTTCTCACTTGTTCCCCAATCCCAGACTGGTAAAAATACTTACATTTTCCCTGGGTGAGTATTTGCGCATCTCGAAAGACCGTCATGTTCTGATGAAAGAAGTACAAGCAGTTGTTCACGGTTGTGGAGTTTGTCGTGGACCGAATTCGATCAGGTGTGCACAGTACCTATCATCTAATCAATATGGTGAGAAAAGACCCCGTTGCAGTGTGTTTTCATCTCCGAAAACGAGGCCTGGATCACCGAGAAGCTTTTGAGAAAACGACGTGCCTTGTGAAATGGAAATGCTACGATTTCTCTCAAACCAGTTGGGTTAGGACAAGTGATTTTGAAAAATGAACAAAACATTTAAAAATATGTGCGATCGTGTTCTTCACTCTGCATTGAGTCTTTGAGTCTTTTCAATGGACTGCAGATTTGTTTGAGAGGCACACATACACGTAGCGTATTTTATTACCTTTATTCAGAAAGTCCAAGAGGCGCAAAGTTGAGTCGTGATCTAGATTGAACCCATACATCGAGGGCTTTCCTCCGACCAATCGTCTAATTTGATACATATTGAATGGACACCGACCTAGATATATCTACTCACTTATATTGCAAGTGTCTTCGAAATGAAGGACATGTCTCCGCAAGACATGAACGTCTGCTTCGATAAGACATTGTTTTAGGTTGCCAGTCTGATTTTTGTCCAAGCTTATGCCGATGTTATCGAGATAGTACACTTTCATTCATGCGCATATCGACAAAACAGAGTTTCAATATCTTTGAACTCCGATGTCTTACGTCAAGCTTGTCTCTAGCGTACTGTGACCATACGGGTTCGATTGAGGCGTGGCAAGTCCGAAGACAATAATGTAGATGATTTGAAGGAAAAGCGCAATGGCAGCTATTTCATGCCTGATACTTGGTAGTGTCACTTCCATAACTAAGGTACGGAGTTTTTATGGAGAAGATATATAGAGAGAAATTAAATACGCTGATTGGTGTGGCGGCGCCGCACAAGTGTTGCGATTAGTTGCGTTACTCGAAATATATTGTGGGAATATCACCAAGGACATGGCTGCATCCAACGGCGTGTCCCCACACTTTACCACGAGTCAACGATGCAGAGGGGCTTGAAGTACGCTGATTGGTGTGGCGGCGCCCTCAAGGGCCACCATGTAGGAGTATCACCGACTATTATCTGAACATAACATAGCGTAACAAAGCGGCGAGTCCTCGCATTTCTTAGGATTGCATACGACGTCTAAGCACGAAAGAGACACTTGCATCTCGGCAGGCGCTGGTTCGACGCCTGCCGAGGGACAGGCCTTAAAATTGACATGGTGTCACGTGACATGACGTCACAGACATCAGCAACCATCGATGGACCTATCCATTCAGCGAAGAAGGACAATCGTCCGATGATCGATCATCGGTCGATGATAAATTTATTGATCGATTATAAAATATCATTTTTTTCCGATATCAGAAACAGATGTTTCTGATATGCGAATAAGTTAGGGTAGGATTGGCTAATTGGTCGCACGTGGCCAACGCCCTGTGGTCGGGGCCATGTACGTGGGTGATCACTGTGGGCGTGGCCACCGATGCCCACGACGTGTTACTAGCATGGGGGAGGGGAAGAATCCCCGCCCACCTGCGCTGTGATCGGCCCGGGTGCGAATACGTACACATTTTCGATATCCAAGTATCCGGTTTCTCATCGATCCTATCTACGACATGTTTTCGATATCCGGGTATATAGTTTTTGATATCAATACTTCTATTGTTCAAATCCGCACACCTTTTCTACTACTCCCGTACCTGTACAGAAGCCCGTTTCGAGAGGTAACAGACCACCACTGGCTTTGTTGGCTTGAAAACCTGAAAGATCTCTCAGGACGTTTCGCAGGGTAAAGTCTTCGACTTCATAAATTTGACGTGGGTTCGGTCTACAAGTCCGGTCGAAAGCACAGCGACGCTGATTGTTTGTCGAGTTTACATTTGCGAGTTGGCGTGTGAACGCACCGACGACAGCGTCGACATGACGTTTTTGTCGGCGCGGTGACCGTGAACATGGGAGCACTTCAACGAGACGATCTTGAACTGCGTGCACTCATCAAGCATCTTGAGGGACCAGAATGTGATGTTTCACGTGTCTTCGCACAATCCCTGTCAAACTTCGCTGTTCGAGAAAGTGTACTGTACGAAGAAAACATCAGCGGCACCCACTCAACATGGCTCCTGGTAATCCCTGCGAGTCTTCGAGCAGAAGTCTTCCAAGCGCGCCATTACGATCCGACGGCGGGGCATATCATCATCATCATTTATTATTCCTTGAGGGCCCAGGGGGCATTAAGGGCCCAGGGGGCATGGGTTACAGCGGCACACTTGTACGGATTCAAGAAAAATACTACTGGCCGAAACTCCCGAAGATTGTCCACCTCTACGTCCAGTCGTGCCGCTAATGCCAACGACGCAAAAAATTACCGACGAAGCCAGGGGGACTTCTGCAGCCGATCGCTCCCCCGATTACGCCGTTCCAGCAGATTGAAATGGGTTTGTTAATACCGTTGCCACCATCGACGTAAGGAAACCGGTGGATCATCGTCGCGACCGATTGCCTCACAATGTGCGCCGAGGCAAAGCGCTCTCGTCGGGAACCGCTGTGAAAGTAGCCAAGTACAACCAAGTACAGACCGAGGGTCGTCGTTTTTGGCACAGCTAACTCAGGAGATCCTGCGGCTCAGTCACACCAGACATCGCCGAACGACGCCGTACCATCCGCAGACGAATGGGCTGAAGAAAATCTATACAAGACCATGGCAGACATGATCGCCATGCACGTCGACGTAGAGCGCAAGACGTGGGACAAGGTCTTACCTTACGCCACGTTTGCCTACAACACGGCAGTTCAAAAGACCACTGGAGTTACACCTTTTCAGTTGGTACAGCTGCGACAAAAAAGAATAGCACAAGTGATCGATGACTGGAGCGGAAAAATTGCGACACGCGGCGCTATTGTTCCCGAGCGCGCCGATAGCGACAGTGCCAGTCACATTGCATGTCTCAACGCGGGGGCGTCCGGCAGAAAGCTGAGAAATAAGATAGTTTTTAAAATGCGGGCTTCAGGATGGGCTGCTTTCTGAAGGCCGGCCCCCCGTCGAAATCTTGAATATGGCTTTCACTCTCGCTATCGGTGCGCTCGGGAACAATAGCGCCGCGTGGCGCGATTTTGCCACTCCGGTCGTCGGTCACTTGTGCTACGCTTTTTTTGTTGCAGGTGTACATGGTCGGAAAGTAACGACCTTACTAGACGCGATGCTACCCCACGAGTCATGTGACGATTGGGGCGGTGACGCCCAGGTTGTCGTTTAACGGGCCGAAGAAGTCCGCCAGCTCACCCGACTCCGGGTTCAAGACCAGCAGCGTGTCGACGCTGGCCGCTACAACCTTCATCATCGGGACGTTCACTTCCAGCCCGGAGACAGGGTGTGGGTGTGGACACCCATTCGTCGGCGCGGCCTCAACGAAAAACTGTTGAAACTGTTCTTCCGGCTGTAGTCGGTACTTCGTCGCCTCGGGGAGCTGAATTATGAAGTTGTGCCCCGACGGAATGAAAACATCACGACGCCGACTACGATCCGAGGTGGTTCACGTCGTTAGACTGAAGCCGTTCTACGCTAGGTAGCATTTCGTTTCTCGACGCTCGTTCTTTATTTTGTTTGGCAGAAGTTCGCTGATTAAACTCTTCATTTCAGTTCATTATTTACCATCTCTTCGCCTCCCTCTTTGACGATATTTTCTCAACAAACAAATTTAGGCCTCCTTTGCTTTATTATTAAGACATTAAAAGGAACTCGCTTTGAAAGGCAAATCATATAAAATATAAATAACGTTAAGCAATTTCATTCAACTGCAGCATTATTCGTCCTTATAATATTTAGTTATGAAGACGCTAATAAACAGATACTCAATCATGGTAGTTTTTATTCGCCGTGAGTCTTTTAAACATTTTGTGTGCTTTAATATGAGGTTTTGCTTTCTTGACTTTTATAGAGTGCCACTACGAAGCATGGTTTTTCGTATTATTTTACATTTAAGATCTGTACATGTGAATGTAGTATATGTTACATATACACACCTTGTCGCGCATGTACACCTTGTCGCGCATGGTTTGTCGAATAAAGTGCAATAGTAACTTCCACACTTGCCATTATATCGGCATGAAGGTGTAATCATATAGTAATATAACAATACCGAGGAAAGGTTTCAATGCTAGGATTATGTCATCAAAAATACTCACATCCAGGAGAAATGTGATAATAACTCGTGAGATCCTATTTTTCTGCGAGAAAGATGCCGAAGCCAAGATTAGGTGAAAACTGGTAAGCCCACTAGCCTTCAGTAATCCCTGATTTCAGATAAACTGTGTTGTTCAAATATTGTTGAGCAGTTGGCATAAATAAGAGCAAGCAGTGACTATGTGACGAAGCTTAATTAAACTTGAAATTTGGTGCTGCTATTTTCAATATAATCACTTCACATATATGTATGTTGAGGACAGGGCCGGATTGTTGAGCAGTGCTCGTCCCGGGTGGCACAGTTTTTTGGGCGAAAGCTTTTATTAGTCTAAAAGTTCAGGGAGCAAAAAACCATAAAAAGCTATGGTAGAGCCAAACTTGACCCTCTTTGGCCAGAGACTGAAGATCACGGTGCTCGGTTGCCAAATGAGTGCCAAAGTAAAGCTTTATTGCTGGTAGTTTGGCCGTCATCAGGCATCTTTCGGCTTAAAGCGAAATACAAATGCAGAGTTAGGAATCACTTTTAGTTGTGTGGTTTTTATGGGGTAACTTGGGGCTAAGTTCTAGGTTTAGGATTCAATGCTGGTTCTTAGGTTCCTACATAGAATCTTTTTCTGAAGTCTGGCACTTGGCGATTACGTGGCAAGCGAGTGAAAAGCAATACAAACACCAAAGATGTACTCTTGCGTTGACCTCTTGAAGCTAAGCCGTATTAACCCCTAGTCAGGATAATAGGATGGCTAAGCCTGTATCAAGTTAGGCGTTTTTTCTGGCGTGATACCTGGGGTATCTCTCTAAACGGTTACAAAGGGGCTTTTGAGGTATCGTGACCTGCTGCGAGACGACAGGAAACTAAGTTTACATAACATTTCAGGCAAATAGTGTCCCTAATTTTATCCTCACTTTGATTATTTAGGTAAAAGTTTCGGCGTAAAAAAAGGTGAGTGTTTTTTAATTGCACGCGAAATTAAGAAAATTCGTGTCCTTTGGGTGTGGAATGTTACGTTGTTTTTTTTAGGTTGCGCTAATTGAGAACCAAAGAAAAAAAAAGGGAAGGTGTAGGTCAGTAGAGCGAAATTCGCTCGCACGCTAAGTACTTTCTTCTCACAGAGCCTGTCACGTGACATTACAATCTCTTCTGCGACTATTCTACTTGTCGGTTGAGATATCTGTAGCAATATCGCCCAAGGACTAAAATAACTTCCCTACCCGATGTCGCCATGGGCGGGTTCTTAACCAGTGTTTAACTTTGCCTCTACACACAGCTTAGTACAGTGGGCGCTTTCAAACTTTGGGAAAACCCCCTAGATAACGCGAGTCACAAGGCTATATCCGTACTTTAACTATTAAATTCTTTAGGTGCAACTTTATAAACTGTCTTATGAGGACAATCTAACGTCAAAACTTGAGTTTTAATGGCGGAAATGTGTCTCCATCAGAGACGAACAAAACTTAATAAATTAAAGTAGGTTAGAGTTTCGGTATCGAACATTAAGGAACACGATAAGTGCTGCCGTGATCGCTGAAATTTCTACTATAGTTGATGAGAGTTTGAAAAATGCGATTGAAGAGTTTTTATGCAGATACTTCTGGCCTGGTGATTCCTTCTTCGCCGTTCTTATCACTCAATGCCGCCATTTTTAGGCTGTGAAGCAGAACTAAGTTTAACGGGATTCGCTACTTCTTGGATCGTCAGACTGTCAAAGACTAGCCAATCCAGAGTAAAGAAGGACGGACACAGAGATGCAAACACAAATGTAGGACTGTTGAGAAATCTCATAACCAAGTCTACCTTTCAAAATAATGCATAAAAGAGTCTCTGATCGTGCTTGAATAAAACGATTGCTGTACGTTTTAAATTGATCAACGTGCGACTGATTAAGTATTTCTCAAACTATGGGACTAAAGTTAAACTGGTAAGAACAAGGCGCTGCAATGAATGGGTCTATCATATACAAATCCAACATAAAACAATATAAGATGCATCATCAAGTAGCTGCGGTTTCAGTTTCCGAGATGATCGTATTTACCCCTTTGCAATTATATTCTTATTTTCCGTTTCTTTAGTATACTGTGTGATGTTGTGCACAGACCGCCATACAATTGACCCAACATCTGTACATACATTTTCACAAGCATACAGTATTAGAGGGGCACGTCAAACTGTGGCGCTTAAGTTGGTGACCCACAAAACGGGGATGTACAACGCTATAGTTTGATGACTGTTTTATATTTTTTCAGCCTACAAATATACGTAGCGACGAGGCGCAGTAGCAGACTCGGGTTTCACTTTCTAAGAAAATCGAAGAGATGATAGTGCGTGAGTGCAGCTTTGATGAGCTCTTAAGCCCGCGTTCTCCTACTTTTGAACGCATAGCCGCAGAACATTGTCCCACAGCACGTACCAACGCGCGGATCACAAACCAATCCTTGGCCCACTCCAAGTGTGGGCACAGCCATTGCGCAGAATCCTGATTGGCGTTAAGTGCCTGCACATGCGGCCCGCCGATAGTAGCTCCGCCGCAGCAATATAACGTCAGAGCCGCGAGTGGGCGTGTTCTCGTGTCGTGTTCAGTATTTGATATTTCCAAACTTATAACTCTGCTGCAAATAAAAGTACGCGAGTTTCCAAATTACGAAGCAATTCTTACCAGTGCATTTGTAGCTGAGGGGGTTGCTGTGTCTCCCTTTACAGTGGCCTGTTTCCTCCAGGAGGGGGCCATTCGATGCAAAGAAATGAGGCATAAATCAGCACAAAAGTTATGCTCGCAATACCTAGCATCCGTGGCAGATGTTCTGAAGCAGCAGTTCCACTGCTCGTACATGTTACGAAATACGCTGTGCTCGCTGCACACCTGGAGTTGTCTGCGAACACGCTTCAAGAATGTTCGAAGCGTGTTTTTCGGACAACCTCCTTCGTCTGCCGAGCGACTTTTATGACCAATGTAACAGGACCTTCATGCAAGCAAGAAATACACCTCTGGCCGCAGATTGTCTTTTGAAGGATGTATCAGCAGTGAGACCACGGCTTAAAGTGACGATGAAATTAAAGAGCAAATTAATTTTCAAAGCTCAGATCGGAAAGGCATTAAAAACGATTTCCAAGGAAACAAATGCTTTTCGAGCGAAATTTACGCGCTTAAACGCAATTTAGTTGGAGGTAGCCCTGTTCTAGACTCTGTTCATAACAACAGGTGCTTAGCTAGCTGAGCTCCATTTCTCGGCTTTATTCTAGAGATAATTTACATCTGGAATGTCTGTTTCAGACGTGTTTCTTCATTCGGCTGTAGTAATTTATTCGAAATTTTTTTATATCTGAGGTACAAGTGATATATATATATATATATATATATATATATATATACAGGGTGTTTCACGAAAGGTGGACAAATTCGATATTGCGAAAACTACGCGTCGCACCAAAAAAAGGCTTGTGTCGTTTTAGTCCTGGGCCAGGGGCCTATTTAGGAAAATTATTAAGCTCCGGGATAATTAGATTGGTAATTATTTTTGCGTAATTAACTTTTTTATTATTGGGTTTAAGGGCATGGTTTCAATTAGAAAATTGCTCAGCGTCATCGAAAAACACTAAATCAACAAATTGCAGAACGATAGAAGGCACGCGAAGCATTTTACGGCTTTCTGAAAAACCGTATATATTCGACGGGTTTTTAAGTTTCGGTTTGTTATCGGAGCGCATCTCCGCCCCGGCAGCACCGCGCCCCGTGGAGAGATAGTGCAACCAGCCTCTGCTGCGTCGCGCGATGACGGCGCAGCAGAGGTTGGTTGCACTATCTCTCCACGGGGCGCGGTGCTGCCGGGGCCGAGATGCGCTCCGATAGCAAACCGAAACTTAAAACCCGTCGAATTTGTACGGTTTTTCAGAAAGCCGTAAAATGCTTCGCGTGCCTTCAATCGTTCTGCAATTTGTTGATTTAGTGTTTTTCTGACTGATGCTGAGCAATTTTCTAATTAAAACCATGCCCTTAAACACAATATTAAAAACGTTAATTACGCAAAAATAATTAACAATCTAGTTATCCCGGACTTTAATACTTTTCCTATAATGGGCCCTGGTCCAGGACCACAACGACACAAGCCTTTTTTCGTTGCGATGAGTATTTTTCGCATAAGTGATTTGGCCTGAGTTCTCTGAAACATCCTATATATATATATATATATATATATATATATATATATATATATATATACAGTAAGAATCTCGTTAAACGGAAATCGCTTAAACGGAATTGTTGCTTAAACGAAACAACTATCTCGGAGTTGTTTGGTTTTGTATTCATGCAATGTAAAAGTAATCCCGTTAATCGGAACTCAAATTCTCGCGCCTCCGGGTAAACGGAACCGAAAACGAAACTTTGTCGCCGGCATATTTCTCGCTACCGCAGAAAAGAAAAATAACTCTGAGCAGTGTTGTGCCTGTTACCGAAAAAGTAACGAAATAGCGTTACTCGTTAGTTTGGTAAAAATTAACGCGTTATTGAGCTACGTTACTTTTTTACAAACGTAACGATATACCGTTACCGTTACTTTTCATAAATAACGAACGTTACTTTAACGTTACTTTTACGTTACTTTTGTGTACGAGTACATATGTTTGGCAGAGATGTATGATAAGTCTCATTAACAAGCTTCAAAAAAGCTAGACATTTACAGAGTGGTTTCATAGTGTTTTGATGGGCGAAGCAGCTTAATTTTCGGCATGCAGAGTAGGCATTGAAACTGTAAATTATCTGATTCAGTCTCCTTTAGTTGATACATTTCCTTCAGTCCTGGCCATGGCGACGGAGTTTCGTTATTCCTGTCCATCTCACACGCAGAATGAGTCGGAGATTGTAGTCAATCGGCTTTTACAAGCTACAGCATGCGAACGGGGACTGCTGGAACACAACCAGCCAACCAACACCCCACATCTTTACGCCGGTTTTAGTAAAAGTCCGGTTCATGCTATTACCAAAGACTGATTTACTTCACTATATGTGTAACAGGACACCGGTTACCAGCACACTGGTTATAATCACTTGCTGCCTCTTACCAGCAGTAGCTCTTAGTTTTTCTGCGAAAAAGAGAAAGGTTTCAGTTCTCTTTCCAGGCTAAAACTTTATTTTTTATTTTTATTATGACGTTAGGGATTTAGACTAATCAAGCGAAAGATTCTTCTGTGTACCAAAGTGGGTCAGGAACTTTCAGGCAGTGAGGAGAGAGCGAGGGTAAAAAATACCACAAGGGGTGCTTTCTTTTCTTTTTTTTTTTGTAAATGAGAAAGGAGCAAATCGCTTCACCACTATGTTGTTCACTGTTGTAAACGGATGTCTCTCCTCTTCCCCCCCCCCCCCCCGCTGTCCACCTCTGCTGCACAAAGCAGAGGGGGAAGAGGAGGGAAAGGAGGGGGCTGTAACGCAGTCGTTCGTTCAAGCGTTGTAAATGGTGACGCTATGAAAAAAAAAAAAAAAAGGAGGACGAACGGAATTTGCTGGTGGCCGAAGGTTTTTTCCGGCATCAAGAATTACATTTTTTTTCTTAGTTTATGGTGACGGATGTTGGTTCCGTGCAGCGATAAGCTTGTGCGGGATTTTGAGATGGATGGGTAATAGATGGACTGATAAGTGGCCCACCGTTTTAGGAAATCGAAGGTTCAGAAGTCTTAGTAGGGCATTGCGTGCTCAAGCGCAAAAAGTTGCCCCTCGAGCAGAGAAGCTAGATCCTCCTTTGAGCTTAGTCACCTAAATTTAGTTCCCCTAACGTCTCCAGTTTTATGCACAAGATTGCTATTTTAAACGTTAGATCAGGCGTCGTGACCTTTTCCCAAATACCTAATGTATTTCACCAGTTTTGGTCAAAAGTAACGAGTAACGTAATTTGATAGCCGATACCGTAAAAAAGTAACGAAAATAGTTTACTCGTTAGTCATTCAGAATACTAACGAGTACGTTACTGCGTTAGCGTAAAATGTAACGCGTTACCAGTAACGGCGTTACTAGTAACGCGTTACCTCCAACACTGCTCTTGAGTAATAAAACAGTATTAAAAATGTTCTTAATACTTATTAGCTTTATTGCCCAAAATTAGCATGTACGCATGGTTTTAGGGAGTTTTCTTTTCTCATTTTTTACGCATAGGTGGCTATGTTGGGTAGGCTTGGCTCAACAAGGCTTCTGCAGTTCTGCTCACCGTTACTAGATCAACTCAGTTATGGAACTTCCCATAGACGCTGTACATTGGAGGGGGTCCAAAACCGTGTCCGATTTTTTTGCAGCTAGGTGGAGCTGCCGGCGCATTAATCCACGCGTTTTCGTCTGCGACTGCTCCGCGGCTGCTTTTGAGTCCCGACTCCTCTCGAAATTCAGCATAGTTTTGGGTTAGTTTTTGCCCTTTCGCCAGTAAAAAGTAAAAATGTGACTACCAACAGCAGCAGAAACAATTTGAAAGTTTTCTGCTGCTGTTATCCGTAAGAAAAGCCAGAACCGCACCGTCAATGATGATGATAGCGAGTATTAATGCGGAGCGCGCGCCCTCTAACAGGCGCCACGCAAAGGGACCCCCTCCGGAGCGGAGTTCCAGAACTGAGTTGTTCTAATAACGTTGGTTCTGCTCGCATCTTTAGGCCTAGTGTCCTATTTTCTGCGATGGCGGCCACGAAGCGACAACACCGTGCGCTCACGTTAGAAAAAAGATCGAAGTCATTAATGATTTCGATAGCGGTTGCTTCACGAAAACGGCGCTTGCAACGAAGTATGCCATTCCCAAAAGTAGCCTGACAAGGATTCTTCACGACAAGGAAAAGCTGCGGAGTGCGTTCAGCAGTACGCAATTTGGACCAAAGAGGATGAGGCTGCGACTCCCCGAACACGAAGAGCTTGAGAAGTGCTTGGTGTTGTGGCTAAGAAGAGCCCGGAGTGAGAACCTTCCCGTCACCGGACGACGTCATTCGAAAGAAGAGGTTGCTGGATCTTAAACAAACCAAGATCTCCTCGTTTTTTCCTACTCAGTGAGTGATTGTTTTTAGACGCCCTGGAGAGCAGGGAAAGAGGGAAATGGAGAACATGAATATTGCTTCAACGTTTTTACACGGTTTGTGTGAATATACAAAAGCAGCAATTTGGTGTTTTTGTCATTATTTTGCCTTCTACATTCACTTGCTGGTGTTTACAAATTGTGCACTTGTGGAAACAGCATTTAAGCTGGCCTTCAACATTTTTAGTGTACCTACACTACATACTCTCAGTAAATGAAACTCCTGATAAATGGAACAGATTTTCCTGGTCCCTTCAGGTTCCGTTTATCGAGATTGTACTGTATATATATATATATATATGTGTGTGTGGTTTCATTTCAAATCGGGCAGGCTAAAAAGCGTCCAATGTTAATTTTGACAAAAAAATATATATTTTGGAGGCATTTTTCAAATGAAGTATGGCGCAAACCGCATGTTCCCCAGATTTTTTGTTATCGTGTTACGAAGCGTAGAAGCAGCAGTGGCAGAAACTAGTACTTTTGCCTTCCATCGCAGGTCGCGTGTTTCACACCCTTCTGCTGGCGCTATTCTGTTTCCTCCACCCTTTTACCTTTTGCCCCTCATTTAATAGGTTCTGTAAAGATACACTGATGTATTCAAATATTTTTAGAAATTGTTTTGTTTTTTAAAAAAAAATGTCAAACTCGTCACTCAGGTCGATTTTTGTCAAATTTGAAAAGTCATTACTCTGTCTGTACTTGAGGAAAATTTTCTTCCTTTGGATCTATAGAAAGCCCAAAGCAAGCCCATTATAGATATAATAATATCATTATGATCAGTCGAATAGCCAGTTCCGCTACCTTCACGTAAACATTGTGAAAAAAAACAAATGTTGAAAGACGAAATTAATCCCTGGAGAAGGGGAACAAGAGGGACAAAGGACAAACACAGATGCGCGACACAAACACACGACCTGCGACGGAAGGCAAAAATACTAGTTTCTGCCACTGCTGCTTCTACGCTTCGTAACTCGAGAACGAAAAATCTGGAGAACATGCGGTTTGCGCCCTCCTTCATTTGAGAAATGCCTCCAAAATATATATTTTTCGTAAAAATTAAAAATTAGACGCTTTCGTCCCTCTTGTTCTCCTTCTCCAGGGATCAATTTCGTTATTCTTGTCCAGCTCGCTTGCACCTTTGTATTTAATTGCATTATAAATATTGAAAGTTTGAGGTCGATTTTCTCAGAAACCTCATTTTTGTAAATTTTTATATTTATATTTTTACTATATTTATATGTATATTATAAATATAATATAAATATAATATAAATTTATATTATATTTATATTATACAAAGGTGCAAGCAAGCTGGACAAGAATGACGAAAACAATGAAAAATAAAACTTTTGCATTTAATTGCACTATAATCATAACCTTAAAATGAAAGCCTTTCCACCTTGGTGGTGTTAAGACTGGTGGCAGCTGATGAAACCTCTCTGCTCTACTGACGTAACTTCTGGTTTGCTCAGTTGGTAGAGCACTCCACTTGAAATGGAGAGGTCCCGGGTTCGATACCCGGACCAGGCGGATTTTTTCGGTCGCGCACCAGTCACCTAGCTGTGTTTGGAGATTTGTGTTTGTCCTGTGTTTCTCTTGTTCCCCTTCTCCAGGGATTATTTTCGTCAGGCCAATAGGTTGGATGAATCGTTTGTGAAGACCGGTTTTCGGCATTTGACATGCAACATGGTGTTGTGAAAAGCCTTCCTGGATGCCACGTTCCTTCTTATGGCCCCCTGTCAGCACCGGGGCGGAGGTGTGTCACCCCATTGACAGTCGGCGACCGCCGTTTGAGCCGCTAATGACTGGCAACATCACCCGTCGCCGTGTTGATGGCGCGGCATCCGGGCAGGAAGTTAAGCCGTACTCTTCCCGCTGACAGAGTTTTCATATTAAGCCTCTTCCAGAGAAGAACGTTTGAGGGATCAGCCGGCTTCTATTCTTCAGTCCAGACTCGACGACGACGACGGTGGCCAAAAAGCGACAAGGTGGCAGCGACGGCTGTTGGCGCAAGATGGGCGTGTGTGCGAGGAAAAACCCTGAGCGGGGCTCGGAATTCGGGAACGCACGCTTAGCTTCCATCTGCTGCGAACATTGCAGCAGGGACTGCCCACTGGGAAGTTGTGGGCAAGTGACTCTTCGAAAGTTGCAGCAAAAGGCTGCGAGTATGTGCTCTCGGATGATGTAAATACTTCTGTACGTATGTAGTAAACAAAGATTATCGTGAGACAGCCTCCAGTTTCCTGTTGTTCCTCCATGGAGTCTTCCTTCAGTTCCTGACCTGGCCTGGCCCTGTCTGATCCTGCTTCCAAATCTCCCTGGTTCCAGCAACTGGCTGGCAGCGGTGGGATGAAATGCTTGATTATGCTTCCTTTTACGAGTGAGTGCTATACAGTTTTTCCTTGATTTGCCAAGCCTACTGCTCAGTGGTAAGTACACGAGTAAAGGGTCGCTCTTTCTGACTTAGGAAGCGCGAAGTTCAAGCCGGCAGAGCTAGACAGGGGATGGAGTTCGTGACACTCAAGATCATGGATGCTGAGAGGTTACGCGTTTCTGACTTGGTGGCAACATGGGAGGAGTTTGGCATAAACGTGTGGTAGGCGAAAAGAAAGAAGCCGATTATGGATCTCCTTCGCGAGGAGAAATTGTCCTACGTAGAGCTTCAAGAGGCTTGGGAGCTCATTCGGCAGCAAGACGCAAGATACAAGTCGGAAAAGCGGTAGCAAGCCGAGCTACATTAGGTTGAAAAGCAAGAGAGGGACGAAAAAGCGAAGCGTGCAAAGGGCGAGCACGTCGAACTGGAGAAAGCCGAAAAAGCAAAACGTGAAGAGCGCGAGCGTGAATTAGCACGAGCGAGACGAGGTAGTGAGGACCGAAAGACGAAACCTGCGGGCTCGTGTTTTGGATCAGAAAGGGCTTGAGCTTGAAACGTTGAAGCTATAAATTCTATCTCATACACGAACTGCAGTAGTAAAGGTAACAGACTCGAAGTACCTAGCAACGACATTTCCTCATTGCTGTACGTACGAGGGTGATACAAAGCGTGAGAAAAAGACTTCGTGTCCTGGAAGGAAATAATACTCGCGCCGAGTAGAAGTAGGACGCGTCAGGTAGTGGCAGAGACGGTGAATCAAAAAGACAAAGTTGGATATCAGGAGTTTGATTTCACCGACGACCAGCGTCTTTAACCGACGGGACGACGGACGCCGTTCCGCACAACGCTGACTCCAAGCCGGAAGCGCTGGAAATTGGACGGGATTGCGATCCCGCCAAAGACAGAGATGAGGCCTCTCAAGTATCTAACGTCTGCTTCCTGGGAGACGAAGGCCAGACGAGTGAAGTGACGACACCGCAGAAACCTATCCGGCGCAATGCAAGCACCGCGGAGGCGTGGAAATTAGCGGATAGGGAGTCAGAGCAGGAGTTGGATCGTCCTAGCCGCCGCCTGTGGGACTCTGTGACCAAGCCCTGGCTAGACAATCTAGACACAAATCAAAGATGCTCGGAAAAAGCGTCTTGTTCGAGCCGTTCTTTTCAGAAGGAACAGAAGAGGAAGCAGCGCAGAATCAGCGGTCTCCAACCTGCCCCAAACGATTCTGATGATCAGCTTCACCGGAGGAGCGACGCGTTTAGCCAGAAGCAGAAGTCGTAGAGGTCGGAAAAAGAAATCGCGGAGGGACTCATCCCAAGGACCCATCCCCCGGCGGCGGTTGCGAGACCAAGTGATCGGGCGGAGACGCGCATGAGCTCAGGCTGGACAAGAGAGAACCAAGAAAGGGGCTCTCAGAATGGTTGCCCGGTTCCGGCCACCCTCCGAAACAGAAGGGACATGAGAGGAGGCCGCACATGCTCTGCGTACTTCGATTTGGCCCGAACGCTTCGAATGGAGGACGACACCATGGGTTCGACGCCGGCATGTTCAGCCAGCGGTAGCTGTCGTCGAGGGCGAAAAAATGTGTGAGATATTCACACTAATAATTATCCATTCAGCGGCGGCTGCGAGACCAAGAAATCCAGCGGGTACGCGGATGAAACCAGGCTTGATGGAGAGATCCGAAGCAGAGCCACTGGGGAACCTCGTCGCCATACCGGAACGACATTGGGTGTTCGTCCAGGTGCAAAAATACGCAACAAAAGGCTGCTGTGTGTGAGTGACAACCAATCTTGCCCGGACTTTTCTAATGGACGTCGCTAAAAGATGAAAAGGTGCAACTCAAGAATGAGAAAGCTGTCGGCCTGAGCTGGGAGACCGAAAACCCCAAGATATCATCCCTATTAAAGTATTAACCGACAGTCGGTTGAAAGCCCACTCAGCACAGCGGTGACGCTAAGGAGCCAAAGCTGAACAAGCATGGAGGTCCGAGGCAGCAGCGCTCGAGGAGGCGGCGCTGCAGGTCTTCCGTTCTGGTCCGAATGCTTCCGATTAACAACGTAACCGGAGGCTCAGCGCGCTCATCTCCAGAAAGACTTATTCGAGACTGATGGAAAGAAAACACCAGTACAGTCATCCGTAGGAGCCGTCGATCCAAGCAGCAAATGTGAGCAACATGCCTCGAAGGGACACCAGCAGATCCACACTAAATGAGGAAACTTCCAGACAGAGCCGCCCGGACGAGAAGTACGAAAAGTGCTCCTAGATCCCTTATCCAAGGGATGTAGGAGCATTTCCAGATAAATCTTCAATCCCGTCCAAGTACCCCGAATTCCATGAATACGTGCGCAGCTCACTGCTTGTTCTTCGGCGCGAGATCACGTGATGTGCAGAAATCAAGTCAGAATATTCCGACTGCGGCTTCGTGAAGACCGCCGAGTTTAGGGACCAGGGAGTTTCTAGTTAGAGTGACATCGAAAACGCGCTGGGTGTAAATTAAAGTGCAAAATACTCTTCGGTGAGAGATTCTGCAAAGAAACAGCCGCGTCTGAGGCCGCCAAAAAAGGGAAAGCATAATTTGAATGTATTTTTCTGGAAGCGGTTTGGGCGGGTATATGAGCAGCTTTTTTTTTTTTCACGAGAGTTCGCTTTTATTGCATTTCGTTGACCTTTAGTGCGTTATGCTATTGAGCTCTATAGTTTATTTCGCTTCTCGGTAGAAGGCCAACGAGGCGAAGCACAAAGTCAAAAAGGTAAATGCTAGGCTGCTGGCCCGTGTCGGGGCTTGTAAGACGTGAACGAGCTCCATGATCGGATGGTAAAGTTGTAAAGTTAATTCTGTTTCCCAATCATAGGAGATCCTTATTTTCAATTTTTTCTTATTTCAAATTACGCTGCCGTACCCCTTGTTCGTGCTTGCCTGGTTTAAGTCATGTATTGCTTTAAAGGGCTTGGTTACAGCGTGAGCTAGAGTGTAGAGTGAGGTCGATTTTAGGCGTTAGTTGGAGGGTTGCCAACAGTCTCGTTTGGTCTGGCGGGCCGGGTTAGGAAAACGAAGCACTTGTCGGTTCTAGGCTTGTTGATTGAAATGTTTCTCTTGCCATTACCTTCCTTTTGAGACCTGAGTTGAGGTCTCCTCCACCAGAGATTTCGGCCCGGCCCTCGCCGGGTTTGAAATCTCTGAAATCATTCGCCTGCGTCACCAAGCAGGTGGCGGACACCGTATCATCTCCCAAGAAAGCAAGGTACTCATCAAGCCACCGCAGCATTATTGCACTGCTCCTCTTCTGATGAGCTCAGTGGCAGCGGAGGGGCTGTTGTGAGAGGCCTTTGCGGATTTCACGTTCTTTCTTCTTGGCCCCTTTTCACCCGTCGGGCGGGGGTGTGTCATCCAATTTACAGTCGGCGACCGGCAGTCTGAGCTGCTAATGGCTGGCAACATTGCCCGGCGCCGTTTTGATGACGCGACACTTGGGCAAGAGGTTAAGCCGGTCTTTTCCCGCTGACACAGTCCTCGAGTGAGGCCTCTTTCAGCGAAGAATATTTGAGGGATCAGCCGGAATATAGGCCGTATTCGGAAGGTTTTTAGTCTTCAGGCAAGATTCGACAACGACGTGAGGCGGCAGAAGAGTGATAAGGCGCCATGTTAAGGGACGTTTGTGGTGCAAGATAGGGGTGTTTGCGAAAAAAAGACACTTGGTCGGGGCTCAAACTCCGGGAACGATGGCTGCGAACATTAGCGCAGAGACCCTCTACTTGGCAGGTGGGGCCTTATGTGGCCCATAATAAAGAGCAGCAAGAGGCTGCGAGTGTGTGCTTTGGGACAATGTAAATACTTCTGTACATACTGTATGCGGTAAACAGTTTGTCGTGAGACAACCTCCCGTCACCTGATGTTCCTGCTTGGAGTCGTCCTTCGGTCCTATCCTTGCTTGGTCCTGCCTGATCCTGCCTAGGGAACTCCTCGGTCCCAACAATGGCCAGTGAATGCAGTCAATAAACGGTTGATGCCAGCTGTCAGAATTGTTTGAAACAACATGGCTGTTAGATACGATCTGACAAGATCGGTAATCGTTATTTGCCACTAGAACTGAGGATGGATGCCGATTTTCGAAATTCGTTGCAGCAACATCGGAGTGAATGCGATGAATGTACTCTGGTGACCAGTTATTGAAGTTTGCCTCTTGGACATGGCAATTGATTGCAGTGAATAGAGGTGGATGCCAGCTATAAAAAACATTAATGCAGAAACATTACCTATAGATGGGATGAATGAACGATAAAAACCGCTTATGTGTGTTTGCCGCTGGAATATTGCCATTGAAAAGAGTGAATAGAGGGATGATGACTGTTACCAGAATACATTGCAGCAATGACTGATGGATGCAATAAATTATTTGTAAAGAGCGGTTATTGTTATCTTCACTGGAACATGGCAGGAAACTGCAGTGATTTGTGGGTGGATTCCAGTTATCGAAATTCGTTTCAGCAACATGACCGATGGATGCAATGAATAGACTGTGAAGACCGGTTATTGGTGTTTGCCCTGGAACAAGGCCGGTGAATGCTTTGAATGGAGTGAGCATTCCTGTTATCGGAACTCTTTAGAGCTACATTGCCGATAGGTGCGAAGTATAGAATGTAAAGACAGGTTAATTACATTTGCCCTTGTACATGGCCAGTGAAGACGATAAATAGAGTGTGGATGTCACGTATTGAAATTCGTTGCAGCAATATGACCGATGGATGCAATGAAGAGACTGTGAAGATACGCTATTGATATTTTCCCTGAAACATGGCCAGTGAAGGCAGTGAATAGTGAGAGGATTCCTATGATCGGAAATATTTCGAGCAACTTGGCCGTTAGAGGCGATGAAAAGATTGTAAAGACAGGTTATTTTTTCCCCTTGAATATGGCCAGTGAAGACGGTGAATAGGGAGGATGGTTGTGAATTTTCGGAATTCGTCGCAGCAACATGGCCGATGAATGCTATGAATAAACAATGAAGACAGATAATTGGTGTTTGCCTCTGAACATGGCCGGTGAATGCTGTGAATAGATAGGTGACTTCTGTTATCAGAATTCGTTGGAGTAACCTGGCCGATAGATGCGATGAATAAAATGGAAAGTCCGGTAATTAGAAGTTACCACTGGAACATGGCAATTGAACGCAGTAAGAAAGGGTGGATGCCAGTCATCAGAATTCGTTGCAGCAACATCGTCTATGGATGCGATGTATAAGCTAAAAAGACTGCTTATTGATATTTGCTATTTGAACATGGGTAGTGAAGACAGTGAATAAAGGGTGGATGACAGTCATCGGAATTCATTGCAGCAACATGGCCCATGGATGCAATAAATGGACTGTGACGACCGGGTGTTATTATTCGCCACTGAAACATCTCCACTGAATGCAGTGAATAGAGTGTAGAAGCCAGTTTACGCAAATAGATAGATGCTGACAGACGCTAGTATTGGAGCCTAGCTCATGCATGATAAAACGCTGCGGCGTTTCCTTGATGATCGCGTCTTGCAGCAGGAGAAGTAGGCATCACAAGGCCGCGTCTCGTGGACGCGCTCGCGCTTTCTCGTCGGGAAAAAGGCCTACAGATGGTACATGGAGCGCCGTCTAACTCGTGTCAGCGTTGCTGCCAGGTGTGTTGGATCGTCTCCCAGCGAGCCTGACGCTAGCACCCGGCGAAGTTAAGAATAGCGCGTCTGCCTCTGCGCCCATCTTTCGAAGAGGTTCAGCGTGATTGCCGCTTTTGACGGATCATGGATCCACCACTAATGACATCATGCAGATTTGTTGTCTTCTTGTTGGACTTGCTTGTGTTAAACAAAATGAAAGACGCTTACATTTTTCTGTAACGCCGAATTGAAGCGCAGCTCTTGCGGAGGAGGGGAGGGAACAGAGGGAAGGGTATGCCCCTTCTCCTTTCCCGCTATATTTAGCAGGAAAAATCGGCAATGTTACATGCGTGTGACGTCACGTGACGACACGTGTGATGTCACAAGTCATTTGTTCTTAAAATGACATCACACGTGACGTCACGTGTGGCGTCACGAAGGTAACGTCGTGACGTTACCCGCGTGACCCTCACGAGGGCAATCCTCGTGAGGGTTACCTTCACGAGGGCGGTGGCGTCGGTGTCCGCCTAACCGCACGTTGCCTTAGGAGAGATGCCGTCAAACGTAACGTCACGTGTGGTGTCATGAGGGTTACACTCGTGAGGTTTATCCCTTTGCGGGTTGCCCTCGTGAGGGTCGTTCTCGCGAGGTTTACTCCTGTGAGGGTTACCGTCGTGAGAGTTACACTCACGAAGGTTGAGCGACGTCGCTCAAGCTCACAGGCTTGAGCGGAGTGGGCGTAACCATGCGTTGCATTATGAAATGTGTGACGTCACATGTGACGTCACATGTCTCATAATGCAACACGCGGTTACGCCGACGTCGACGCTACTCAAACCACAAACGGGCGCCTAAGAGCAGCGCTCTAAAAAGTGACGCCATTGGATTACCTATTCCACAACTGTAGTCACTGGCACTGTAAAGGACACCGGGCCGGCCTTCATACTATATCCCAAATGAAGAAGCGTGTATATAATAAGCCGCCTATTGTGTTCCTTTATGGTCCGCTCTCCGGCTTTCTTCTCCACTGTTGCTCTCATATTAGTGGCTGCAGAGCGAGATTCTCGGGACTGGTCACGCCCGTCGTTACTGAACCTCTCAGTGACTACAGAAACCTCAACTTAGTTCCGCGTTGAGCTGTCTGCGGAGATGTGGCACTTGGGTCCCCAAGGCATTCAGGTTCTCCAGATGACGTCAGTGCAATACATTTTAAAGCTTACTTCACTGTTACTTCAGTCCACGCCCATTATGTACATTTTACTTACATACAGGTATTGCCACAACTTGGTGATGATATCCTGCAAAAATATAGTATTCTCTTGTATATCCAACAAGTCAAATGTATAAGTTTTTTATGTCTCTAATAAAAACCTAAATTTATAATTCGCTCACATGTGTCGTAATCGGTTTGTGGGAACAATATCACACGTACCGCAAAAGGAAAGGCAGACCGATGTTTAGAGTGTTCTTCGCCATGGGATTCTGCACGCATGATATGCTGCATGAATAAAACAAACACAATCTAGAAACAAGCAAAAACACTTTGAAATTTACACTTTAAGAATGCGTGCCATCTAGCGGCGGCTTCCCGGTGGCTCGCTCGAGAGGGCATTGGGGCCAGCCAGTCAATCTCGGTGCAATGATTGGACCGTTTTGATTCACTTCACATCACCTGGTTTATGATGGAGAGTGAGGATGGAAATCGAGGCTCACTTAAAGAGTCCACAGTTATTCACGGGCTAGACTTTCCCAGCTCTCAGATTTTCTTACGGTTATCAGGTAATCACGGGAGCTGACGAAAATTTACCACTTGAATCACTGAGGGGCATTTACTTAAGCCTCGTACACCTTTTCTCTTGTTTCTTCACCCGTAAACCAGGCGATGTGACGTTCATAAAAACGCGCTAAGTCAGAGTGCCAATGTTGGCCGGTTGACCTACTTCCCAAACGTTTCCGAATATGCTTCCCGGCATAACGCACGCCGTTGGATAGAACGTTTTTCGTTACAAAAGGGCGGTGCCGATAACATTTCATCTTTCGTTCTCGACTGGCGAAAAAGAGGTGCTACCAGCTCCACCAGGTTGCTAACTGGTTAACCTTGCCATTCGGATATCGTGCAATCAAATTGCATCTGGTCCCCATGGTATAATGCAGCCTTACCACTTGCAGCACCAAGAAAAGAACAACAAGGAAGACGAGTCTGAGTTTAATGTAGACAATCACATGATTCATCATGGTCTGGCTTTCCTGCGAATAAAACAAATAGGTCTCTGAGTGACTCGAACTGTTCGATATGGTGCAATATAAAGTGACCCGTTTTTTTCAGATTCTATTACATTAAATGGCGGAATACAAAACTGTAAATGGCGTTTTGGTCAATCGTGAAACACTTTTGGCCGCTTAGGGCTGAAGGAACGTAGGGCGTGGAGATTCCCCGAGAATCTTTGATCCCAGCCAATCAGATTGCAGCAATGGCAGCCACAATATCTCCATCGACGCTCAAAAGCGCGAAACCTCTCACCTCTAAGCAAGCCAAAAAAATTATATCAACACCGGAAAGTGAATCCAAGTGGCGGCAAGCCGACGTATCAAAGCGAAAATCATGAGGTTTCTAACTTGGACAGCTTAAGAAGCGCTCAAGGCTGCTTATCGTGTTCCCGCTTCAGGATTCGCCGTCTAGAATTGGGCGACTCATGCGGCAATTTGAATTACTACCGGGCAATACTCTGCTGCTGAGGGCTCGCCACGCACTGCTTTGCTTGTATACAGGCGGTTCTTGAGCACTATTCAAGGGTGAATATAGCCGTAGCCATATTTTAATAACTAGATTCCCGATCAAGTGTATAAATTATAAAATGAAATTTCGGTTAGAAAAATAGGGTTTCCTTGGTCTGAATCTGGAGCATAAGCGCACCCATAGTTCACAACTGGAGCCTAGTTCGTGGGAGAAAACCTCTGATACAAACAGCACCTTTGGAAAATGCTGGCTTTATTACTTACGAAGAAGCTTGAACCCTTTATAAGTTATCATTAAGGTAATATGTCATATTAAAAAATCTCTCGCGTCCCCTAATAATAATTGATCCAGAAATATCCCCAGCTCTCGCAATGGCGTTCGCAGAATTTTTTTTTTAAGGGGGCACCCTTCTTTTTTGGGTTGTTAGGAGGGGGCGCATTTCCTTATGAAGGCGAACGACTTACTTGTCCTATTACGCGAAAAGACGTCGGCGTTGTGACCGAAATATGGTCATAAAATTACGTCATCATGGAGGCCCCGCTCAAGGTGAATGCTGACGCGCGTCAGAAATAAAAAACTATTAGCCCCTTCCCTGGCAAATAGCGAGCGCTCGGCGCGCGCTCGCCGAGCGGATTCTTGTTTCCCTCGCGAGATGCAAGCAATCTCTCCGTGTGCTGCTTGTAGATCTGGAGCCAGTGGGTTCTCGCCGAGCGGCTCCAACCGCTCCGTGGAAAAGTGGCGGAGCGCGTCGAGCGGTCCGGAGTAGTTCTCCGCGCAGCCTTTTTCGGAGGACTACGATCTGTAGTCGTCTCTCGCAACGTTTCAGCTTCGTTATCGACATTCCCGCGGGGGAGTGAAGGACTTTCGCGGCTTTTTTGTTTCGATTGCTAGGTGGGCTCTCTTGTTGTGCCTGCTTTCGTTTCCCTCGTCATGACCGACTCGCCCGAGCCTACTGCGGCGATGACATCGTTGCAGTTAATTTCAGGAGATATATTAAAACGCAGTGCATGCGACGAATATATTAGCTTAGCTCCAGCTCAAGTGACGACGAGACAGCCGTTCTCAGCGAAGTGTTTGCCGAGTCGTTTGTTTGGTCTGGGAAGAGGCCCAAGATATCGCGTTACGTCGGAGGCGTTGTGCGCGCCTATTCGGGTGAAAAGCTAGGTATGTCGTTTGTTTGTTTTGTGGTCTCTGTAATGTAATTGGAATAATTAGACGACAACACGCCAAATATTCCGCAGATGGAAGCCGCCTTCGGAGATGACTATCGCTTTACGGCAGACGTGTTTGGTATTGCTTAATAGCATCCTACGGCTCGTACAAGTACTTCTAGCTGTCTTCATCGGGCTTATATAACTGTAAGAGAAAATAAACTGTGTCTTAACATCGGGGTCACCGTTAATCAAGTAGTTAACAATCCAGTTTTTTGTCAAAGCATAAAGTTCCGATCAGAACTTTATGCTTTCAGCAAGATAGCAATGGGACCCGAAACTGTTCAAAAGCGAGAGCAGACGCTCTGGAAGCGGTGGCGCTGGGAGAGTTACGCTCGATTTGCTCCGCAGTGCGTGCCACTGGGATCGGTCACGTGACCGATCGCTCACAGAGGCCGACCGCTCGACGACCGGAGGCGCGGAGCGCTCGGCATTTGCCAGGGGAAGGGGCTATAAGAAAAGCAGAGCAACGCAGATGCTTCGTGTCTACCCGGAATAAAACATGTTTCTGAATAGCTCCAAAGGACACTCAACTGGTACAAAATATATTAAAGACTGAAATGTTTGACTCACGTCAAAAAAAAGTCCAGGAACAAAAACATGTTAGTGCCATTCTAACGTCGTGAGACTCGATATTAGTAAGGAGCAATTGCTAAACATTTCAATCTTTTTGAAACGTTTGACCTGATACAGATGCACGTTGAAAGACTCAATTTGTGACTAACAATATGTATATACTGCTCTCTTCTTTATTTGCCCGTAAGTGGGGAAATGCGGAGACGGGGTTAGACAACATACACCTCCTGTCCGAGCAATTTATATGTAAAAATAGAATATTTACTAGTGTAATGCATTACTTACTTTCTGCGCCGCAATGATGATGTAGATTGACATGAACATAGCGACCGCCGAAAAAAGTGTCTCAATTCCTATGTAAAGGTCCTGAAGAGTCCGGTGCCATTCCAGAACTACGTGAAGAAGTCACGGAAACGGCATCAGTTACACCACACTTTAATGCACTGCTTTGGAGCCTACTACGAACAACCAACGCTGTACGCTGTACACTAAAGCTTACGTCACAATTATGTTAGGATTTCCTCGCCATGAGATGCTAATGATGAACATAAACACAATATGTCGTAATTAAGTGAGTGGTAAATAGCGTAAAAAGTGGTGTGCGTACGCGCACCCTACAAATGCTGCATCTCCCTATTATTTAAATTTATTTTGCTATTTTGATTTTTCATTGGGAGTCCTTTATGCATGTAGCAAATTTTGAACAGGGCTTGTTTTTGGAATCCGATGGCATTGGTGATCGAACTAAGAAATCTGCGACGTCCTATCTCTGTCCCTTTTTTAAAGGGCTTGAGTAGAATCACTCAGTAAAGTTCCCATTCAGTCTTGAAATAATTTACACCACCTGTCGACAGGACCTCAGACCTACCTTCTTGAATTCCAACCAGTGTGACCCCAGCGTTTGAAAGCTGAAAGTAGACAGCAGGGTGAGTCGAATGCTATCATCCCAGAATAAAAATTTTTGAGTGGCTCATAAATTTTATAACCACGGACAGTATTAAAACGTGAGGAAAGATCCTCGGATGCCACGCGCCCAGCATGAGATTCCACGTTTCGATGACTCATCAGCGTCTCGCAACCGTCAAGCGTGGGTGAGCAGCCAAGGCACGAAGAAAATCAAGCAAGCTCGTGCCGGAGGCCAGGGCATTCGAATAAGAGGCCCTTACCTTTTAATTCTGTCCGTGGCACTATGGGCATAGACAGGGTTAGAGCAGCAGAAAGGTCCTTCAGATGTCCCGCCTCTAGAAGGAGCTTCCTTCCTTCAATAAAGCATCAGCGTCTCGTGAGCTTCGAGCCTGCACGCGCACCCAGAGCACGACGGTACGAGCAAGCGCGTGCTTGAGACCGAAGATAATAAAGATAAACCCTCCCATTCTCATCCTAGTTACTGAAGAATGGCGCGTCTCTTGGGAAGTACCATGAGCGGCGGGGTCGTTGCGTGTATTTCTTGCGTACCGTGTGATCATCTAAGCAACTCAGGAAGAAATAAGCAGATCACCGAAGTTCTGGAACGAACAGTTATTCTTGTTAGGCACCGAAAATTATCAGTTTTCGGCGGAAAACAAAAAGGTGGATGAAAGGATGGATCAACGGATCTTAGCGGCTATACCCTTTATTACGGGCGTTTTCTCGAGCAACCTAGCCGAAAATGGATGGATGGATGGATGGTGATGGCTATACCCTCCGTAACGGGCGGTAGCTTCCGCCGCCTAGCCTAACATTTCGTCATCCCTTCTTTTCTTTGCATTTGTATAAATTTTGTTATAACACAACCCCCCCCCCCCTTTTAAAATGATTACATTGCTTATTTTTATCTGTATTTTTTACCCCTTCCTAGACCTCTTTCACCAATCTTCCAATCTCCTCTTAGTTACAGCAATTCTTTCCCTATCCATTCGTACATCCATGTCTGTAAGTCCCAGTGCCCCCTCCAAATCCGTAGTCATCCACCACCAAGAGGGTGGGACGAAGCCCCGTGCCCCTTAAACTTACGTGTTCTATCGTTTCCCTTTCGTGGCTGCATATTTTGCATAGCGTGTCAATTTCCTGCAATTTAGCGCTATATGTTTTCGTTCTTAGCACCCCCCTTCCAGCTCCAAACAGTAAAGAGCTCCCAAATGAATTATCATACAACTGTTCCTTCTTTAGTTCTTGTTTTTGTGCCCTGTATATTGTTAAAACTGATTTCCCCTGCATTCTCCCTTCCCACAATCTACTCTCTGTTTCCTTTGCTCCCTTTTCTACTTATATACTCTTATCGGTCCCATCTCGTTGCATGTATTTAGATCTCAGGTTGTGGTTTCGGTTTTTCCACTTAGTGTTTAGACTTTTTATACATAGATACTTGTACACTTTCGCTGCTCACCATGTATCCTCAATTTCAGCTAGTATTTGTGCAAATTTTACTTTACTGATCGGTGTTTTCCCATGTGCCCCCCATGCCAACCTACCCACACTCCCTTCCGGTATCTCTAAACCTGCCTGGATTGCTGACCTCATACACAATACCGCATTCCTAAATGACAGTCCTGGCACACTGACTCTCTTCCATACACCCCTAACGATTTCATATATATTATTGTTCTATAGTGCCCAGTGTTTCCTACTAGCTAAATCTCGTTTCCCCTTCTGTATTACAATATCTTCATGGTCTTTTAGATACCGTCGTCCTTCACTTAACCATACTCCCAGATATTTGTACTTTTCTACGTGTTCTATCAATGTGTCCTGTATCTCTAGGGGTTCCCCCTTCTCGTCGTTGAAAACGGAAAACTATTATACCCGACTTGCCCCCACTAAATTTTAGTCCTAAACTGTCCCTTTTACTGCTGCAAATACTAATCAGTTCCTGTATTGTCTCACGAATTCTTGATTCGAGTACAGTGTCGTCTGCATACATTAACCCTGGTAATACTTGATTTACCTTATGTCCTTCCCTCATGTAAGTCAGGTCAAAACCTAGGTTTCACTGCTCTAACCTTTTTTCTCCATCTTACTGAGGTATATTATAAAAACCAGGAAGACAATGGGCAACCCTGTCTAAGTCCTATTTTTATGGCTGCAGGGCATGCAGTTTCGGCTTCCCATGTTATAACCACCCTATTCTCCGTATAAACCCGTTCTAGAAACTTAACCATGGTTCCCCCTTGCCCATATCCCTGCATTCCAGAGTTTTTTTCTGATGCACATTGTCATATGCCCCTTTGATGTCTAAAAATGCTACCCATATTGACCTTTGCTATATCTATGCACTGAGTGATTACGAATAAGTTATTATCTAGTGGTCTATCCCTCCTGAAATCGTTTTGAAGCTCCCCTAGAACCTGCTTTCTCTCTGCCCATTCTTCTATTCTTCTTTTTACAATGTGCATAGCTAGTCTGTATATTACTGAATTTACTCTGATTGGTCGGTATGATTTGAGACTGTCTTTCTCTCTCTTGCCCTTATATAATATTCTCATCCTGCTTAATTTTTATTCACTGGGTATTTCTCCTTCCATAGGTATCCGGTCAATCAACTGTCTTAGTTTCAATTTGCTTGTTTCGCCTAGAACTTTTGTCAATCTCATTGGCATGCCGTCTGGACCTGTCGCAGTTCCAGCCGGAACCTTCCCTTCTGCTTTTTCCCATTCCCCTGTGGTCATTTCTTCTTCTTTACTATGGTCCTCCTCTTCAGTTGTGTAGACGTTACCATTCCCTACGGCCTGATCTGGTTCTAACTTCGAAAAGGCTGCTTCGATTGTATGTCTAATGTATTCTCTTGCCTCTTCCCCCTCTACATTTGTCCCTTCCTGTGTGGTTGGTGTCTGCTGGTACCCCTCGGGTTTTTTTTCTCTGTGCACTGATGTTTACCCAGAGCCTATTTGCCCCATTCCTATCCTTCTAGTTTATCTCTATTATCCACTGGACCTCCACTGGCCCTTCCAATTTTGGCCTGTATTATGCTGATGCCTCCAGCTTTCTTTCCTGAAATTCCTCTCATTTCGATGCTACTTCAGCTAGTGTGGCCCCCTTTCTCTTTGCCTATCTGTGTTCTTTAGACGGCGCTTGGAGTCTCAATATTGCTGCCTTATCCTTCTTATCCCACCAGCTTTTTAGCTTGCGTTTTAGTTTTCTTCCTCCTTGTTTGATTCGATATGTCTTTAACTCTTTATTGAAACACTAACTAAGTCTTCATATGTCCATTTTCTTTCCGGTTGCTTATATACTATGTTATCGATTCGCTTAGATACCTCCTCTAATTGTTTATCATTTAAGTTATCCTACCCTCTTGTTTTGATTTTGCATTTCTGGTTTTACTGTGACAAATCTGATCTCGATTCTCTTATGGTCACTCCCCAGACTTTTTTTGCCTTCCTCATTTATTTCTATACCTCCTGTTTTGTTGTATATCGTACGCGACATTAAACCGTAGTCAATAGTCCAGTGCGAGTTCTTTCTTTCGCCATGTTATTTTCCCATCACATATCACCTGAGAGTTAACCAATAGCAGATCAAGAGCTTCGCAGAACTCCTCCAACATCCTCCTGTTGTATACGTATGTCCATCAAAGTCTTCCAAATGCGCATTCATGTCCCCCAAGATAATTATTTTCTTGTTAGTGCCAATTTCCCTAACGTCTCCTGATATACATGTCATGTGTTCTGCTGTTTCCTCCTCTGCATCACTACCTGTTTTTAGATACACAAAACCCAGGATTTTGTCTAAACCCCCAATATTGCCTTTGGCCCACATGTGTTCCCCGCAGCCCTCTTGTTCCCTTTACCATTCCTGACCCTTCACTAACACCCCTAATCCCGCTCTCTTGCGTTACACATTGTCCCGGTTGCATCCAATCCACTGATACCCCGGTATGTATGGTAGTTCTTCGATATCCCTCAGATGTGCTTCTGCTAGTCGATACACTGCAAAAATTTCCCTTTCTCATTGCTCCTCAATCTCCTCACACTTTATTTTGTTCCTGCCCCCCGGCATCTCCATGAACCCTACGTAAAGCTGTTTCTTTTTCCTAGTCCTGCGAGGCTTCCCCTCACCCTTCCAAACCCTCCCCCTTTACCTACATTTTGGCCCTCATTTACACCGGCGCCCTCAAGGCTCCAGGACCCCCGAAAAATGTACAATGCAACGTCCAATCCTATCGCCTACCGTGCTACCAGTGGTTCCACTGTAGTGGATGCTACATGTGAAAGGGTTGGAGTGAGCCTCGTACACCACCCTGTTTACTTCCATTACTCCGTACTCAAATCGTCGGCTCATCCCCCTTATCACCCGGTTAGCTTCCACCACCCGCTTCTCTATCTGCGAAGACTGTCCCCAGACCTCTGGGACGGTGCATATTTGCACATCCACCATCTCGGAGACCTTCTTCATCTTACGTAACCCCAACTCTGTCTGCCTGGCGAGGTTCTGGCTCCGTCCCTTTAACACATCGTTTAGTCCTGCGTGTACTACAACTAGGTTTTCTCCCTTCCTGTTTTCCCGCACCTCCTCGTTAGCTTTGGCCATAGCGTCTACCTTGTACTTTCTTGACTGGGCCACTACGTTTACCCTCCCATTCCCTTTCCTCTGTCCAGCAGCCCCTCCTTAACCTTTGTTATGCTTGAGTGTCCTACCACCAGCACCCTCTTAACCCCTGACTGCCTGTCTTCACCCTCTCCAGCTATCAGTGCTCTCTCTGCCTCAACTTCTGCTGGTTTTCTCGAGCCCTGCTGTACCCCAGCAGTACACAGCTGTGCAGACTCCTTTCCTACACAGTCAACCACGTCGTCACTATTTAACTGAGCCCCTTTGTCTGCCGCCCGCACCACCGTCTGCTGTGCCCCCTCTCTCTTTTTCTTATTAACTACTCCTCTCGGTTGCTGCACCATCTCCTCACACTTCTTTTTATGCTCCTCCAACTCCGCCTTCCACTCTTCCTCCTGTCTTATATCCTCCACTTGTCGCTCAAGCTCAGCTCGCTGTTCCCGTTCTCGCCTCTGCTCTCCCACCACGCTTTTTACCTTCCTTGCCCATTCCCTGGTCATCTACACATCCGCTTCAGTCCCTCTTAATTAACTCTCCGACCTGCGCCTCGAGCTGAACCCGCTTCTCCCGCTCTACCCGTATCTCCTGCTTCAACTCCTGAGCCATATTCGCCCATTCCTTTCGTATTCTCCTAAAACCAAGTTCTACCTTCTCGCAACTCCGGCATGTAAAGCTGCCCCCTCGGCTTCTGCTACAGTTTTAAACTCCGTCTCCATCATGCAGCACCAACGGCCACACTGCTCACATTCTACATCGGGTCCTTCTTTTAATTTAGGCTGCGCATCTTTCTTCCGTCGCGTATTCACCATTGCCTACCGACACACAGCACGACCCCACGACAAATATCCCACCAAAACTCAAACCTAGAAAGCCTGGGTACGCCTCCGCCCGCACAACCAGGTAGCCCGCCAAAAGTTTCAAAGATACACGTGGTCTGGTCTCGTGACCCTACCTAAAAAGCCTTCTTTAACCCAACTATCCTATCGCCACTTTAAAAACTGCTTTCTACTACCCCATAAACACACACGCAGCTGAACTAAATAGTTCAGCTGCGTGAGTGAAAAGAATTCCAGCGACCAGTGTTGTCAGACGTTTCTCCGACTAAAAGCGGGTTTACATTCATAAAGTTAGAGCAACGAGGTGGAGGGCGTTAGAGCGATAAACTGGCAGCTGAAAGTGACCCCCGATCGGCCACCACCTCGTTTCACATTTTTGACCACTAAACACGTGACCTTAAAGTTCTACGTCTAGCTTTGATCAAAGTACCGCGCACAAATAATTGAATGTCAACTTTAATAACAGTACCGATGAGATAAGTCATGTTAAAAAATGACCGCATCTCCACGTGGTGAGTGATGTTGATTGGGGCGATGCTGTGGTGGTGCTCATGATACTGATTTTATTGTTCATAGGTAGTGCTGATGGTGCTGATTTTTTTAATGCTCAGTAGGTAATGTTGAGTTCCGGGTTGCGTTTCGACTTTATTATTACTGCTTTATGGTCGGTGAAATGCAGAGCCAGTGGTTCTTCTAGCGGATCAGGTTGGATCCGCTAGAAGCCGTGGGAACGCATCTCCACCCCTTAAGTCAACGGTCCTTGTCAGAAAGAGAATGTATGGTATGGAACGTGGTTATATACGCATTTAAGCATTTGACCGCAGCGCCCTCTCGTCTATAAACGTTGAGCCAATGCATGCAAAGTTTAACGCGAGTATCTACGCATTTGACCGCAGCGCCCTCTCCTTCATAGACGTTGAGCGGCTAGACGCAACGTTTCATCCACGACAGAAACCCCAGCTCTTGAGTTACTAGCACATCTCAGAGCCCCCTATTCGTCCCGCAGTCGTGGCCGAGTGGTTAAGGCGATGGACTAGAAATCCATTGGGGTCTCCCCGCGCAGGTTCGAATCCTGTTGACTACGCAAATATTTTTTTCTTTTTATGTCAGCACGGACGCCGGAGGGACGGACGGACAGACGGACAAGACTAGACCCTAAGGAGCTTCGCTCCTAAAAAACAGTGAGTGCGCAGGCGAGCTGGTGGAAGTGGATCATGATGTAGAATACCCGAGACTGTGGTAAAAGCTGGGCAACTTGGGCGAAGAGAAAAGACAGGGAAAACGAACTTCTTAAACTCAGCTACTGCGTTTATTTCCTCAAAGCCTTATATATCCACAACCTAATCACCGACCACCGACGTCACAAAGTCAAACTTTGTTATACAATTCTACCCACACTGGTCTTCACCTCAACTGTGAACAGTGACCTCAATCTCAAACTGAAAACTTGGGACCTTGAATAAAACAAACACAAAAAAACACACTGACCCACTTCTTTTCTAGCAGGAGTCTGAAAGGGCTGTGCTTTATCTAAACGAGAACTGATATGACCTCCAACTGAACCCCTGCCCGCAAAATGGCTCATTGCACGTTCGTTTACAAAGGGAAAAAAATTACATTTTAAGAAACTTTTTGGAACTACTTCCGAGTTGCATCAAAGCACGGCCGATACAATTACCGATGAATTTGATACGAACTGCATCTCTAACAAGCCTCTTAGTGTTGTTGCACTCTCTGTGCACAATGTCAGTTTGCGGCCAATGTGCCGTACAATCGTTGCACTCACTAATGTGTTTAGCAATCTTTGAATCGGATGTGTTTACTTTTACATTTCTTTTGTGCTCTACCAATCTGTCATTTACACACCTTGCCGTTTGACCCAAATACTTGAAACGGCATTCCAGTGGTATTTCACTTTGCAGCGCAGGAGATGCGCCAAGCATTGGAACGGCTCCGGTCCGCAGGAGTTTGCAAGGTCTCAACGACAAAGCAGCCTCTTGAAACACCAGTGAGCTAACGGTGCTCGGAATTCTTACGCTCGCATTTCAGCAGAGCGAGCGCGGTCGGCCAGATCGAGGCGCAGTCGGTTCTCATGTCGCGATTGCTACGCCGTTGCTCTGTCTCGCACCGACATTCGAAACAGCTCGCTCGAGGCTGCATGCGGGCCAAATATACGAGTCTATAGCGCGATATAGTGTCGTTACAACCCGTAGAAAGTAGTGCTCACGTCGACAGGGGCACAGGCAGCGGCGCTATGTTCGTCGACGCCCACGTCGAGAACGACGAAATATGCATTAAAAACACTTTTAACACCCGAAACAAATGTTTAGTTATTTAATCGAGAATTTTGCGCCACCTTAGGGACGTCCTATTTCCTCTCTGTTTTGCAAATTCCTAAAATATGCAAACACTATTCCTGATATTTTAATTTTTTTATTTATTCTGCGATTTGATAAGTCGTTATCAATTTCGAGCCCAGAACCCCTTCATGTGTTGTCATCGTTTTGTTAGATTCGCGTTTTTTTTTTTAACGTCAGCTTTGGGGATCTTTGCATCTGCGTTGCATTTATGATTACATGGTTTGAGAAATGGTAGAGTTTTTGTTACATGTACACAACCCTCGACGAAACAAAAGATCAGTTATTAGCGTGCTGCGAAATATACGGCACAGCTTATTCCTGAGTAATAATTTTTTATTTGTAATTTCTGTTTTTTGGGGGGACATCGTGAGCAGAAAGAAGACGCGGCTATTTTTGCATTTTAGTTTAGAGTGTGGGTTTTATGGCGTAAAACATAGCATCTTCATACCTCCCTTTTTCGGTTAACACTTGGGAAGGGCAGTTCCTTTGGGACTCCGAAAACTATCTCGGCGAGAACTTTTCTTGGCAATGCAGTGGAAAGGAGGAGAGCCCGTGCACAGCTTTATTCAGCGCTCGAAATAGGAGAGGGAGCGCGGGCCTGTATCTTCCACTGCATTGCCAAGAAAAGTGTTCGCCGAGTAGACTTCGTGCTGCTGTCCTGTTCACTAGGTATTGACAGCAGAGTAGACGCTATGCGTATTTGAGGCCAAGCGTGTCTCCGGTTATGGTCACGTGACTATAGTCTCCAAGCGGGTCACAAGGCAGAACACGGCACCTGCCTGAAGGACACTGCTTGGTAGACCACTCACATAGCATCCACTGCACTGTCAACTTTGGGACGACCTCACAAAAGTATCCACGGACGAATCCTCCCGCTGTGTTCATTGTTCGGATGACCCTCGAAGATAAGCCTTTTGTAAGCGCACCCTCCTGGGGACCTTGAAGAAGCAGGATGCAGGCGAAATGCTGGAGGGAGGGAATGTTTCCTCCTCACCTCTCCAGCAACCCATCTGCTTCCCCCTACCAGCATTCCTTTCCATGGCCCTGACTGAACTCTTAGCTGCGGCCTGTGTGGCTCAGTGCTTGAAAGGTCCTACGCGTATATCGGCAACAAGCGATTTCTTCGAAGTCACAGAAATTCTCGTGATGTGGTTTGGTTCGGCAAATGACAGCTTGTACCGCATCGTGTTGAATCTTCACGGAGCCCTGCCATCTCGTTCGTGTGTGTACGTGGTTGTTCTCCAGCGCCCATATCGACAAATATATCGGAATACATCTTTCAAGTCCGCTAATTTTTTGGTAAGTGCACGGCGACCTGCTTGTTGGCAACGAGTGACCGCTGTTCTACGGGTACTCTTCCAGATTATCTTTAGAATTAGGCAGTGTCTATTCTCCCGGCAGCCGGGACAATAATTTTCCCGAAACTCTACGGAGAGTCGCCTCCCATTAGCTGCCTGAAATCATGCAACTCCCGGTAGAATACTGACTTTCTTGTTCTCCCAGCTGTTCGTAAGAACACCTTTCATAGACAACTTTTCATGGACACGCGTTTCATGGACACGTTTCGTCGACACTAACATATCACCGACACTCGCTATTCGAATCGCACGCTGCGGGGAAATTTTTTCGCGGAAGTGGATATTCTGCCGGCAGCCCGGGAAAAGAATGCCGGCGGTTGTCCCCTATCGGGTCTCGTATAAAACTAATTGAGAAAACGGCTATTTGAAGTTGTAGAGTAGCTCACTGGTAAGGTGTCTGCCTCACACACAGCGGGACCCTGATTCAATCCACCAGTGTGGGCTTATTTTTTTTCTCGAACATTTTTTAAGCATTTGACGATATTTACAACACTGTTTTTTTAATGACTAACACTGAAAAAAAAAAAAAAACGAATGTTGTGGACGAAATTTTGCTGAATTAGATGGTATGGGACTGCGCCCTTCCCAGGGGTGAATGGAGGACATAGCCCGGGAAAACAAATTCCGCCAGTTTCGGACGGCGCGTGCATCACTCGGACGCCGCGTGTATCACAGTCTGCGGCAGCTCATTAGAAAAATATTAACCCAATTGTCCCACCTGTACACGCCGCTTCCCAGCGGCCCGCCGGCGGCCCAAGCCTCGCAGTCCTCCATTCACCCCCCGAAAAGGGAGTCTCATACCATTTAATTCAGCGAAGTTTCGTTGACAACATTAACTTTTTTTCTGTGTTAATTGTAAAAATGAAATGCCGTAGGTATCGCCAAATGCCTAGAAAAAAAAAGTAATCCCACACTGACGATTAAACCAGGGTCCTGCCGCATAAGAGACGGACACCTTACCAGGGAGTTACTCTACAGCTTCAAATAGTTGTTTTCACAATTCGTTTTATACGAGACCCAATGGGGGTAACTGCTGGCATTTGTTTCCCCGGCTATTGTGCCGGCGGCAGAACATTCACTTCCTTTTTTCGCGGGTGTGTCACCGGCCGGCAGACCCGTCCAACGCAGCTTCGCGGCGACGTTCTGCGACGGCTCACTACAAGAATGTTAACCCATGTGTCCCACCCTACATGCCATTTGTGGCGACAATTTGGGGTAACTTGTTACCAAAAAAAAAAGCTAATCATTATATTTTGTAAAACAATCTGCTGATGAAACAGCGTGTCAATAAAACGATCTGTCAATGAAACGTCATTCGATGAACTGATTGCCACCGCCAATGAGAGGCGGCGTCTGTCAGGAGAATTTTCGGGAAAATATTTTTCCAGCTGCCGGGAGAACAGACAATATAGCCTAGAATTACCCCGGTTCTGTTTGCTTTGCAATCTTTTCAGCTGTATAAAAGCTTAGCTGTACCTCTCTACATTTCGCAGATCGCTTGCACGTTTGTACTGCTCTACGGAACATGCTGCGTGTAATAAACTTCTAGGAGATTTGAAGAGAATATTTTGTGTCTGTTTTGCTGCCTGTTTACAAATTCATGTGCGAGTACTTCTTCTTTACGCGTTTCCTTCATGTATTAAATAGGTTATTTCAGTTCGGGACGTTTTAAATAAGTTTAAAATATCCAACCTTCCAGACGATACGCATTCATGGTTAACGGATAATTCGACATGGGTGCCAGATGCTAGCTCGAGAGCAATTCATTTCAGCAAGCATTTAAGCGGAGGGATGCCGCGGCTAGGCTTCTGCTAGAGCAAGTGAGCCAGCACTGCCTTTCGTGGCTTGATCGCGTCTGTTCATTTGCTTGTGCATGATATATTCAGTTACATAGTTGAGAAAGAGCTAATGGTAGCCAGTCATCCTTGACTTCACGACGACTTGGTTGAGGTTGCGGAAGAACGTTTAGTACATTGTGAGTCAAGCTCTTCAGAACATCGCGATGCTACAGAAACACGTGAACTTATGTAGAGCCTTGGCCCATTCACAACGTGCTGCTTGGGAGTGTATTTTACCAAGACCAATGTGGGTTTGAAAGCGTTGATCTTTGACCTTTGGATCTTTTCGTAGATGCCATCAGTGCGAAGCTAAAAATTGAAGAATCGGCAGCTTAAAAAATGGCGGTGAAGTGGCTGCCAGGGTCTTGCGACAAGGGAGGCGGCAGGAAGAGGCGTTCGGAAGCCGTAATGGCTCCCCAGCCCCAGGACGTCGCCCCAGGACCTTCCTAGGACCCTCCCCTGGACCAGGCATAGGCTCCCCACTGAGCCTCCTCCTAGCCCCTTTCAATAAAAGTTCCGAAAAAAGTATTAATTGATCTTGAATTAGTCATTTTCACGCCAGATAAAATAGTGCATAAACAAAGCATAGGAGGACCTTGCCATTTGTGCCCAGAATGACTTTTTGCAGTGGGCTAGTAATACACAACAGGCCAGGGGTTCTTAAAACTGAATGTTGGAATAACCAGGATTTAAACGCATTGCCATCATTGCATAGCCAGCATTCAAGATGTAGCATTAACATTGGGACATGGCAATGAATTAGCTTGACTGCCAATAACGGCCTATTCAGTGAATGAACTTGTATACCAATGATGGCATAGCCATTGAATTAGTGTGAAAGCCAAAATTGGCATAGCCAATGACATAGTGTGGATGCCAATGATGGCTGAAATATTGGTTTAACGATGGCCCAACAATGGTGCCAATGATGACTGAAACGTTGGTTAAAGGATGGCCTTACATTGGAGCCAATGATGGCTAAAACATTGGTTAAACGATGGCCCAACGTTGGTGCCAATGATGGCTGGAAAATTGGTTGAACGATGGCCCAACGTTGGTGCCAATGATGGCTGGAACATTGGTTGAACGATGGCCCAACGTTGGTGCCAATGGCTGGGCCAACATTGGAAGAAGTTGCGCTTGGCCAGAATGCCAATGTTGGACCAACCTCTGAAGCCAGTGTTTGCCATTGTTGGCCCACTGTAGGTCCAACATTGGTGTGCTGCCTGGGCATCTCTTTGTACGAATTTGTGTTCATTGTACTCGACTGCCGTTGCATCGAGATACAGATCTAGAATGGAAAGACAACTGTCAACGGTTATTACTAACTTGGATTGAAAATGAACCAAATTCAATTCCAAAGCCTCATGAACACTCTGTATTAGATGTGCCTTCTCTAGCAAATAATACAAGTCTTTTATATCCATGGAGACTACTGAACATCTTTTTCCATGAACTTCTTCCAGGATACTAATCAATTCGTTCGAATTTTTAAGGGCCAGACTTTTTCAAGCTGCACAAGATTCAACCCTTGTTGAAGAAATCGCGAGATGGTGTGCTTCCAGGTTCCGTTCTCGTTGACCACTACAAGAAAAGCCATGTCTACTTTGTGATCTTTTAGAAAAAATTTACACTTAACGTCATTCCTGCTTGACTCACAACCTTTTTTGCCATTGCGTCTAACCCGTCTTCCTTTAAAACGTGACATTTTTTTCAATTTGCCAATATTTCCCTTCCATTCAACAAAAGAGAATTCAAAGCGTCAGACGATTTTCTTTCGAACATCGTTGACGGAAGGATAGCGAACTTGCCGAATTTATCTGTCTGCAGCACCTTGAAGCGAACCTCTTTCCAATTCTTTCTTAACTAAAACCGCGCCTCAAAAATTCCTTCGTTCTCCTGGATAAGACTTATATAGAAGACGTCCCATTTAATCAACTGCCTGATCTACAAACGCTTCGCTCACGTCAAAATTGATCACCTTCGAGATGTCCTGAATCGAGGAAAAAATATCCAACCTCGAAGGTTTAACATTCAAAAAAAAAAAACTTTGGGCCTTTGCTTAATATTTGTTCTGCTTTGTTTGAGATGCCCACATTGCAAGGATTAACAATGTTACAGTTAGATCCGTTCATAACATGCCCCGAACTTGGTGTACTTGTACTCCTCCTGTCTCTGGGCCCCATACTCTTAAAACTTTCTAATACAATTCATCGCTTCACATACCACAGCCGCTCGAAAAGGTCCTTTCTTCCGGAGTTCCAGCGAGGATAGTCCTGGTGGTGCCTGTATTCCTTGCCTCTGAGGAGTGTCCAGATGCAATCACAGGCCCTGCGGAGCTCTTCTATTCCTGTGCTTGTTCCTTCTCTGTAGACGTTGATTACCTACTTTTTGGAGCTCCACCCAAACGCCGATGTTGAAAGATGCTGGAACTGGTCCGGATCGACGTAGCGTTTCCTCGAGCAAATGCCGAAGAAGGCGAATTCTGCTCTACGACAAAACCTCGGGCCGATTCGCAATGACTCCGCTAGATGACATCAGCCGCGGTGCTGCACTTTGGTTTTTTCAATCGGAGCTAGACATTGATTTTTGTGTCTGACAGTATTAAAAAATGAGTTTATTATATTTTTCTACAATGATCGCAATACAAATCTAGGCTCAGTTTTGCGTAAAAGCCTCAGGACTTGTTACGGTCACGAGTCTAGAGGTCAAACTTTTACAACATGGCGGCAGCCAAGAGGGGTCATCTTTTCCTTGGTGACCGGGATACCACCTTATCGATGTAAGCCCCTCTACCTCGTTGAATCAGAGTTGAACTTCTAAATATTGGCTGTGGACTGCGATGTTATGAACTGTCCGTTATTCCTTAATTAACGATTCACTTGATGAAAATTGCAGAAAATTAGTTAATTGGAGTGAAAGACTGCAGATGGTAAATCAATATTTAAAAACAATAACGATCAAGATGAGAAACAAAAACGATGTCGATTGATTCTAAATGCCATCTACAAGGTTAAAAGGTGGAATAGCATTTCCTGCAAAATGTGCCCATTTTCAAAAGTCCGTCAAGCAACAATGATGGTCGCCATTGCTTGTGAAAGAAGCACGTGACTGGACGCGAGACTTCGCCGATGGCTGACGCACCGCTCGTATCCAACACATGTTCCGAGGATAGCATCAAGCAATGGCGGACAGGCGTTGGCACGGACTTTTGAAAGGGGTCTATTGAGCTGAGTTGCCATTTTGACAAACGATCAAATATTTCGAGAGGCAGCTTTTTAGAAAGGAAAATGATTTTCTGAAATCGAAAGGTGAAGCTTTAAGCACAAAAACCTCTAAAGCGTCAATCGTGACACCCATACAAAAAAAATGTGAAACAAAATTTGAAGAGAAATAAATCACAAACTGAGTCTCTGGCTTAGTTTATTTTTTATTACATAGGCTGATTCGTTGTATACAAATTTGTCATGGTCACAGGCACTTAATTATGCATTCTTTTAGAAGATGCGTGTCCACAAATCCTGCCTAGACATAATACTTCAAGTGCTTAGCAATATTTATTCCTCCGAACACTGCCACGCACAACGACATCCTAGGAAACGCTGGTCGTGGATAATTATGGTCCAACTTCTTGTTTCGTGATTCCTTCTTCGTGAGTACATATCCGATAATATCTCATTGGAAACGAGGATGCTCTAAAATATCCCATCCTTCATTTCTTGAATTGACACGAAATCTTAAAAGAAAATAAAGTGTCAATACGTCTAAAAAGAAGAAACTGTGCAAAAATAAATGTTACCATTTACGCCGGGATATTTCTATCAGGTGGAGTTAACGACTCGCTCTAGGACCCGCTCGCAAGACGGGACTTCACTTTCCGGAGGAGCAATGGGGACAGCGTGGCTTGGGCCGCCGCCGGGGCGCCGCGAAGCGGCTTGTGCGGGTGGGGCAGGTGCGTTAATAGTTTTATTAAGCCATCCGCAGACTGTCACCGCAAGATGGCGTAAAGAGGGTCTCTGGATCAGGGCCGTATATTGAGACAATTTGGCCATAAATTGGTTTCAATAGTCGAGCATCTCGGGACTAACCACAGGCCACGAAGCAGCCCCTAGCGGTGAACATGTGCTCTAAAAATACGACTCGACTAATTTAAGCCGTTTTAGCGTCGCTCGAGTAGGAAGTTATACCTCTTGGTGACTGAAAGATTTGGCGCATGTGAGGTTTTCGTCACACCATTATTGAACGGCAGAATAAACGAACGTGCAGTCCAAACCGGGGCCGACTTGCTAGAAACAGCATCTAGGCTGAGACTGGGGAAATAAAGCACTGGCCAAAGCCAGCGCACAAGCCGAGCGGGACCGTCTCACCCCGAGCCGAGCAAACCGCGTCTCAAGAGGGTCACGCGCTCCAGCACTTTGCACTGTTCTAATATTAATATTATTATTCTTAATATTATTATTATTATCTTTATTTGGCTCTGGAGAGCCGCGACACCGCGGAAAGGCAACAATTCGTACCATCGAGGCCCGCAGTGCCGCGTCTCCATGCAACGCGCATGAACATGATAATGCGATGAGTATATACATGCAAGATGACGACGAGATGGATTGTTGCTATTCCGGAGGATGTCAGTCCGATTTGAAGATGTCCACACTCCGTTGAGGCAGGTCAGCAGCGGGCCAAGGGGATCTGCAGCCGTGCCGTTTGATCTGTGCACTGTAGCACAAAGGAACCCCAGGAGCATGATGGTGCTGTCGCTCACTAGCGTCGACGCATCTAAGCCTTTGGCCTGCGAGGCATCGAGGCCAAGGGCTTAGATTGAGGCACCGCCGACGCCCGGTGTGGCATCCTCTCACCGTCGTCGTCTTCCTGCTTTATGTTTTCTTTCAGCCAGTCTCAGCTTAGACGCTGTTCTAGCAAGCCGGCCAAGAGCAAACTGTTGCCGAGGCGCCGAGATTGAACGCTTCTATTTCCCGCTTTAAATGTCATTTCCAATATAGTGACGCCGCGGTCTGCTGATTGCCGATGCTGTGTCGCACATTTAGTTTACGCTCTAACCACAGGAGGAGTATTCGGCGCTGACGGCGGCCTTTGCTCCACCCATTGGCCATACTCTCCCAATATACGGCTCTGCTCTGGATCGGCCAACACGCGCCCCAGTGACACACCCGCTGTCGCCACTGCGCCTCCGAAAAAGGCGACCCCACGCAGACCGCTCATTACTACTGAAATGGTTTGGCTACCAGACCGAACACGGTCACGAGCCAAATGTCTCCGTGTCGCAACATTCAGTGCGTCAAGTCTGCCGTCTGATACCGCCTGCTAATCACGCGGGAAGACTCGCGGCGTCGTGTGCTAGAGCACATTCTACTCTCACATGCAACACCCGTAGACGCAACCATGAATGCTGCGCTCTAGCCTTCCATAGTGCACGAGCAACAGTCCAATACAATTGTCTGTTGGCGTCTTTTGATTCGCCTAAATAAGCGTCCGATAGAAAGAAACTTGACAAATTAAATATACACACATTTTAACCTTTCCGTTCTTGTTTTGTTTTTAAAGCGCAGATCTTAGGCGCCCATTTCCGGCTAGAGCGCGTCGTACCGTCGCGCGTCCGTAGGTCACCGTCCGCGTCGGCGTAACCGTGAGGTCACGTGACCCACGTGAGATCACGTAACCCCTGCGTGACGGTCACGTGAACCACGTGAGGTCACGTGACCTCACGAGGGCACGAGCACGTGACCTCACGGGGGTCACGTGACCTCACGGTTACGCCGACGCCACTCGGTGGGAGCGGTAGCAGGCAGGATGAGGATGTGTGGAGGAGGGAGGAGGGGTATACCCTCCCCGCAGTACTCTTCCCTCCTCCTCCTCAAGAGTTGCGCTCTAATTCGGTGTTACAGGGAGTTGTAAACTGGCTTTCATCTTTTTCAGGGCGTTTGCGAGTTAGATAAGTGAGCGTCATGGCACACAATTGAAGCACAAACCAAAATTGTTTGCTTCGGTGAACCAGGTGCTCTGCTAAAACTGAAGAGCGTGAGGTCATCGATCTAAACGGTCGTCGTGTGCCGTGAGGAAAAATGTACGGCTCCCGGGGCTTTGATCTGGGGTGTTTTTGCCATCCATAAACTTAAATTATCAGCATGGTTCACTTGATAAAGCGTCAAAAAAATAACATTCTTTGTGTGTCAATTGCCGCAAACGGCGCATGCACTTTTTCAAGTCCCTTTACATTCTGACGGCTTGAAGCTGAGCTAATTGGTTCATTGCTATATATTGTCGCGAATGACGAGGTGACGAAACAAAGAACAACCGAGGAAACTAAAACGTTTAATGAGGCAAACTTGTGGCCTAAACAAAAAGAAACAGAAGATAAAAATAGAGCGTCACTGGCGTCGGAGTCGGCGTAACGGCAGGACCGAACGCTGAGGCGAGACTGACTGCGGCTCGCCACGCAGAGCCCTTTATGTACACGCGTGGTCTTCTGGAAAAATCGGCCTAGAAGGTTCGGCATGTAAAAGATACGGACCTCGAAAAATCAACACGGTTCTCAAATTTACCAGAAATTTAATTGGAAAAGTAAATAAAAGACGACACCGCTCCCAGGAGTCGAACCCTGGGATTCCGAACGAAAGTCAAGCGCGGCAACCACTCGGCCCCGCACGTGCTAGCTCGCCGACGCGAGTGACATTACTCCCTCCTGTAAGAAGGCATCGTTTCAATGCCACGTGAAAGGCGACAAAATAATAAAGCAAGACAAATAAATGAATGGGAAAATACGAAGCCTGGGAAAACACATCATGTCGGCGATAGTTTTGTTTAGTCGTTATGTTAGTCCATTTGTCTGCGGATGGTACGCAGTGGATTGACGGTGGCCGGGGCCACTGAGACGATGGATCTCTTGCGGCAGCTGGGACATAAATGATGATCCACGGTCTGTATAATGAGGACTTCGGGGGCGCTGTGCCGGAGAACAATGGACTCGGTGAAAAACTTAGCGACTTCAACAGCCGTACCTGATGGAAGGGTTTTCGTCTCGTCGCACTGTTTGAGATAATCTGTGGAGACGATTATAAAGCGGTTTCCGACGCTGACGGCACGAAAAAGTCAAGTAAATCCATTCCGATCTGCTGGAAATGCGTAGACGGGATAGCAATCGGATGCAGAAGTCCTGACGGCTTCGTCGGCGGTTTCTTGCGTCGATGACACATGTGGCATGATCAAGTGTCGAGGTGAACGGTCTTTGGCAGCCTCGGCCAGTAGTACCTTTCTCGAATCATGGCGAGCGTCCTGCTGGAGCCAACGTGTCCAGCCGTTGGGTCGTCATGGCATCCTTGACGATGATCCATGGGGCGGAACGTCTGTTATTGCCAGACGACAGCAAGGTACTCCTTTTCATTCGTTGAGTAGTGCTTGTCCGCCTTAGGCAGCGTCCGACCCGCGTATTTGATGACTGGCTCTGCCCCGTCTTGCTTTTGGACTAGTACCGCGCAAAGTCCGGTGTTACTGGCGTCCGTGTAGATCTCTGTTTCGGCGAACTGGTCAAAATGGCCAAGGATCGGGGGCGTCTGGAGTCTTAGTTTGAGCTCATCGAATGACCGCTGGTATTCTTCTATCCGCTCGAACTTTACGACGTCCTTCGTGAGGTGCGTCAGCGGAGCGGACAGCTTGGCGAAGTCTTGAACAAAACGCCTTTAGTAGGCACAGAGTGCGAGAAATCTTCTGACGGCCTTGTTGTCAGACGGCGGCGTAAATACAGCTACGGCGCGGTTCTACTCGAGTCAGGGAGAACACATTTCTTGTTCGCGACGTGGCCAAGGAACTTTGGTTCACCATAGGTGAACCGACACTTTGTTGGCTTGAGTGACAGGCCGGCGGCATTCATGGCTTGAAAAACGGCTCGAAGTCGTCTCTGGTGTTCGTCAAATTCACGTGAAAATACCGCGACATCGCCCATGTAGACGAGGCAGCTCTGCGATTTCAGACCTGCCAGCACGGTCTCCATGACACGCTGGAAGGTAGCTGTTGCTGTGCAAGGTCCGGACGGTATCAGTTTGAATTTGTACAGTCCGTCGGAAGTGACTCATGCAGTTTTGTCGCGGTCACGTTCGTCGACTTTAATCTGTCAGATGCAACTTTTCAGGTCAATCAACGAAAAATATTGTTAGTGGCGCAGTCGGTCTAAAGTATTGTTTATGCGCGGGAGGGGACAGATGTCCTTCTTAGTCACAGCGTTCAGTTCATGACAGTCCACATGGAACCTCAGGGTTCCGTCCCTCTTCTTTACCAAAACGACTGGGGACGGCCACGGACTTCTTGACTCTGAATGACGTCGTCTTCGAACATTTCCTGGACTTCATCTTCAATCAACTTCCTTTGTTTTTAAAGAGACTTCGACACGGCGACTGGTGGACAGGTAGGGCGTTGTCGTCGGTAATAATGCAATGTTTCGCTATTGGTGTTTGGCAAACTTTTGACGTCGTGGCAAAATAGTCACTCTATTCGGCGAGGAGATCAACCAGTTGCCAGCGCTTTGGAGTTGGGAACTCGGGGTGGATGTCAAGCTGCGGTGGCGACATGCTCTTGTGCTGTGATGATGAGGTTTCCTGTGAGATTGCGGTGACCCCGGCCGGCCCCTGAAGCTGTTCGACGTGGCCCATGGCGGGACCCTCCGTTTGGTGGTTCGGCTCTTCTCGAAAGTTTGTGACGAGAACAGTTGTACGTCCATCTCGCAGCCACCTCGGGGCTCCGAGGCAAAGCACCGGCCTGCAGATCCCCTGGTGGCGGGTTCAAATCCCGGCCGAGGTGCCCGCAATCTGACGGAGAATTATTGCGGAAAAGGCACCGTGTAATCGAGCTTTCAGTTGCACGTTGAAAGATTCCCTGGTGATTGAAATTAACCTTCAGTACTCCGCTGGAGCGTGCCAGATATCTGCCGTTGGTTTGGCATGTAAAACCCCCAAATTTGACGTTTCCCGTCCTTGGAGATCCGTTACGCCTCGTGCGACGCGAATTCCTTTTTAAGGAGCAGTTGGACGCTGCCTTCCAGAAGAGCTTCACCGTGTATGGCTGCTTCGGTGATGACGGTGACGAAAACACTCGACCGCGGCGGCAGGTTCATATGGTCGGCAGCAACTCAGATCGCGGTTCACGTCGTATTGGTCTCCAGCGGTGGGAGAACAGGCTTTCGCAGCGTCAACTGGTTTGCCCCGAGCTCGATGACGGCGCCATACTAGTAGAGAAAGTCTATTCCGAGAATAACGTCCCTCGCACAGTCTCGCAGACAACGAACTTCACAGGGCACGTCTCGTCGTAGATCTTGACGCGAGCAGTGGATCTCCTGACAAGTGTAATGAGGTGTCCTTCGGCAGCTTGGTATGTGAGGTCTATCCCACAGGCGTCGTGACTTTTTGAAGGCGGAAAGAGAGCCTCCCGCTGAAGACTGAGTAGTCTGCTCCGGGTTTCACGAGTGCCGATGCGTCATGGCCATCGATGCCGGCGTTTAGGTTGTTGAGCACCGTTGCAGGCGCGTCGCTGCGTTTCGTGGCATCGAGAGAGTAGGACCGTTCCGGCATTCTTGAAAGCTCTTTGCTTCGGTCGTCTTCGTCAACGACACCTCCAGGCATTGACGGACTACGTTTTCCCGACGAGCTAGGGGGGGGCAGGCTGTCTCGCCAAGTGCGGTGGAAGAACAATAGCACACGTCGAGGCGAAGGCGAACGGGAACCTCGGGGTGGAGTTGGCAGAGGGGACATGGATCGTCGGAGCTACTCCTCGATGTCCCTTGGTCGCTCCCAAAGGCGGGGTCGCGGGTCGCTTGGCACAAAACCTCCCAGGACCATTTGTCGATAAGGGCACTTCCGGTAGATGTGATCGGCCTCGCCGCAGTTATAACACAGCCGTCGTCGATCGGCTGTGCGGCACACATCCGTCTTCCTAGGCGCCGGTTGTTCGGTGCGGACGAGCGGAGGCTGCCCTTCCCAACGCCGGAGGGTCTGCGGCGCTGGTAGGTCACGTCGAGGAGGCATCTCTGAGCTACTGCGGCTTAGGTCAGAGAGGGCTCGTCCGGTGCAGCTACGGTGATGGGACCTTCTGGCTGAAAGGCTAGCTGAAGCGCTTCTCGGACAACCGCGGCGATGGAAATCGAGGTGGGGTGATCAGCAGCGGATAGAACTGTTTCGTAGTTCTTCCCTGCCGACGTCCCGGACAATTTCTCGCAGGTTGTCGACGCGGATGCCGCTTTGGTCGAATCAGAGAGATGACATAGTCGAAGCAACAGGCGTGCCGGCGATTCAGTTCTAGTGGCTGGCTCGGTTTGACAATGCACGCTAAATGTTCGTTGCCTCCGCAACAAATTCGTTTACAGTGGATGTTGGGCTACGAACAAGGCCGCCGAAGATGTCGCTCTTCGAGCCTGTCATCAGGATACGCAACTTTTTCTCGTCTGTGGCCTGTGGGTCGGCGCGGCTGTTCAGCCGGAGGACGTCTTCAACAAAGCTGATGACTGTTTCGTTGGGTCCTTGGGTCCTTACTTGAAGAAGGTCTTCCGCTCGCTGTCGTCGTTGCTGGTTCGCGAAAGTCCTCTTGAGTTCGGCCTTGCAGGTATCCCATGATGTAAGGGAAGCCTCATGATCCTCAAACAAGCGCCTCGCAGTTGCCTCTAAGGAAAAGTAGAGGTTTTGCAGGCATTGTTCATTAGTCCTTCCGTTGTGCCGTGCACGCGTTTGTAGTGATGAAGCCAATCTTCGACATCTTCATGGAAATCGCCATTGAAGGTTGTCGGTGTACGTAGAGCGACAGGCAGAAAAAACGACGGAAGGGATGACCGGAGCTTGCGAGGACTGACTGTTTATGGTCGACTGGGCTTTCTTCGATAGTCCTGGCAGTTGACCAAACTCCGAGGGCAGTCCCCTGGATGCGACGGCTTGCTCGAGCTTCGGTGTCTTCGGCGAACGGTAGTCTTCCGGACTAAGTACCTCACATGGCCGGGATGCCTTCGGAGGGGTACGCTTTACAGGGATAGGATGCACTAGCACCGCGCCTCCACCAAAATGCCATGAATGACGAGGTTACGGAACAAAGAATAACCGAGGAAAACTAAAACGTTTGATGGCGCGCGAACATCTGCCCAAAACAAAAAGGAAACAGAAGATAACAACAGAGCGTCGCAGGCGTCGAAGCCGGCGTAGTAGCAGGATCGAACGCTGGGGAGAGACACTGTGGCTCGCCACGCGGAGCCCTTTATGTACACGCGTGGGCTTCTGGAAACATCGGCGTAGAAGGCTCGGCGTGTAGAACATTCGGACCTTAAGCAATCAAGAAGGTTCTCGAATTTACCAGAAATCTAAACTGACACGATAAATAAAAGACGCGCCGCTCCGAGGAATCGAACCCCGGCCTTCCGCACGGAAGTCAAGCGTGGTTACCACTATGCCACGCACGCGTTCGCTCGCCGACGCGCGTGGCAATCTTGCAGCGCGCGCAGCTGACATCTTGGGCAGCGCACACGTGGCCTGATTCTGTTCCTGCGCTCGCACGAGACGGTCGCAGGATGAGTATGTCCGATGGAGTGGCGATAGCGGCCCTTGTCGGCCGCGGTTCTTTTGTTAGTAGCGCGGCTGCTGCCGTTAAGTACAAAGTTTTCGTTACCACCGATCCTAACAGGGATGGCGGTTATGAACTCTGTTCTGCTGCACGGTGATTTGAAGGGGCGTGCCTACCGCATCGAGGACTTCAAAACCGATCTGAAAAGGTGTGGCATTTTGAACAAGATTCTGTCATTCAGAGCATTCCAAATTAATCATGTGTGGATGGCAACGCTGAAAACACTGGAGGTGAAACAACGCCTGGTCGAGGCCAAGGAGATCAAGGACAAGAACTTGCGTTGCATCGTCATCGACCCGATCTGCTCCGAGGTACGCCTCCGTGTCCATTGAGTGCCCTCCCATGTACCAGACGACACAGTACGAAAAATGCTGGAACCCTTCAGCAAGCTCGTCGAGGTGAGCCGAGAGAAGTGGTGAGTCGAAGGATTCGAAGAAATCGAGTCGACCACGCGCATTGTCCGCATGGCGTTTAGGAACGGCGTCACAGCAGACGGGATGCCCCACCAGCTTCGCTTCCAGGTCTTCAATGCACTCCCTAGCAAAAATAACGGTTTGAAATCAGTCCGGAAAGTGAAATCCGGACTAAAATCAAACCGGAGTCAGACCAGAGAGGCGGCTTCCGGTTCACACAAACTGTGAATTTTCGAATCTGGTTCAAAATCGAGTTAAAAGAATTCCAGACAGGCGAATTCCGCTTCGCTTAAACCGTGATTTTCCTAATCCGGCTCTAAGTCAAATTGGAGGAATTCCGGATAGACGAATTCCAGTTCGCAACAACCGTGATTTTCCTAATCCGCTTCAATGTCAAATTGCAGGAATTCCAGACAGACAAAATCCGGTTCACACAAACCATGATTTTTGGATTACGGTTAAAAGTACAATTGAAGGAATTCCAGACCCGCAATATGCGGTTCGAACAAACCATTCCTTGCCAAATTTGGTTAAAAGGCAAAGTGGACGAAGCCTAGACTGAAAATATCCACTTTGCACAAACCATACTTTGCCATATCTTGTTCAAAAGAAAATCGGATCAGCCGTTTGATGCCGAAGACTTTCACGCGTACGGTTGAAACATCAAGTTGCAAACAATCCATCTCGATCCCATACGGGCTGCGTCTATCAGAGCTCAGAGCACAGAAGACAACGAGCTGACCAAAAAGGCAACATCACGGCGATTTTGCACAAGTCACGGCCATCTAATTGCATCTAGCTTTTTTATGTACTCTGCAATAATCGTTCGTTATTATGCTTAAACTGTGTTTTTTTATTTTGTAATTTTTATTTTTTCTTGATATTTGTTACATAATTTTTTATGTATTTTCAGCACACAAAAACAAACAAAAACAAAAAACCAACTCGATGCCACAGATAGATGTACGCACAGTCGGAAAGTGTCATTTCAGCATCTTTGATAGCTTTCCTGCAGTCTCCTTGTTTATGTTAGAACTTTCGCGAAAACGGCATTGGATTTCCTCTGGGGAGAGGATGCACGCGAGGAGCGAGCTGAACCTTACTCCACGGCTTGCCTGGGCGGTGACGAGGACGATCGCGCGCGGGGGACCAGCTGTGAACTTCGTACTCACGGCGGCCGGATGCAGCCGCGGCGGTCGACGGGAAAGAATGGTGTGAGGAAGCCGAGCAGGCCAGGAAACCACCATAGCCATTTTTTTCGTTCGTGAGTGGTTTGCTTTTTACCGCCATGGATGCCTGGAGTGGCCGGTTTCCTCCAGGAAAGTGAGCATGGCTTTAAGGGGTCGCCTCTTGGTCTGTTTCGATCAGTGCAGTTTTTTCTTGCTTCCGCAGGTGAACAAGTTTGGCGTTGGCCGCCTTCAGCACCGCTCGTTCAGCGCGTTCAAGGAGATGGTGGCCGGTGTCGGCCCACTCGCCGTAAGCCTGGAAGTCGGGTCAGCGTCCCACCGCATGTAGTGCCTTCGCACCGTTATAGTGGCACTGTGGGTCCTTAAACGGTATATGAAGGCACTGTCCGGCCTTGTTTCTTGCGCCTCTACGTCCGTCCGGCTTTAAAAGCATCCAGCGAGAAAAAATATGCCGAAGACGCCGCCGCGATGGCATCATGAACGAAACCGTGACTGTGCTCCGGATCTCTAAACGCTGGTGGGTGCTGCTTGCGAGTTTGTGGTTTTCACTAAACGTGCTTACTGAGACTGTGTATGTGTCCGTGAGGTGCACCTGCTCGGTTTTATTAGCTGAACTACCGTACATCAGGAATTTACCCAGCGACATTGTGAGTACTTTGAAATATATTTTTCTTTGTGATAAAAAAGTCAGTTGTCCCTATTTGATATGATCTCTTTCGTCTACAGCTGCTTGCACCCGGGTTTGAACAAGCGTTGGTTTTTATCGTATTTTGAGTTATAATATGCTTCTAATACGTCTGCAATAAATTTCCAATAACGTTTTTAACTGCATTTTTGTCTATGGTTCACTCATTTGGACGTTTAATGGGTTGATGGGCGAAGGGGTTTGGGCTGAAGGGTCTGACGGGTTGAAGGTTTTTTGTGGGTATCTCTGTTTCACCTTCTTATGCAGCGCAGCAGATGCTACGAGCTATTCCCAGGCCGGCGCAGCCGTAGCCTTGGCTATTGTAACGCGCTCCGGGCGCCCGAGCGAGAGAAGAAGCGAGAAAAGAGCGAGCGATGAGCGAAAAAAGAGAGAAAAGTAGGGTGACGTCACGGCGACGTCAAATATGTTGATCACCCCCTCCGGCAACTAGGACGGGTAGAGCCGTTAACATGCATGTTCCCTCCGGGCGCTCTTTCTGCGCTCAAGCGTAGGGTTCTTGTTTCCGCCGCCTCAAAACATGGCGTTACAATCGCCGTCTCTACTGCTGCCGCCCCTACTTGCCCCTAGATGGCGCAAGTTGTCCTGTCGCGTCCTAGGCGGCCGGTTCGCCGCCGCTACCCCCCCCCCCCCTTCCTTCCTTCCGCCGCTTGCTTTCCTGATTTTATTTCTCCTCGATATCATTCTCGTCTTCTGAGGCTTCTATTTTATATCTTTTTTCATAAACCACTGTAGGCAACTTCAGAGAAGCTGCTCCTCAAGTGGGTAGGAGGCAAGGAGCACACATTTACTTTTCATACAAATTCTTTATTATTTACACAGATCTCATACATGCAATGAAAGATATAAACAGATAATAAAATTTACGGAACAATAGAACAGATGGCACGAGAAGCACGTAAGAGCACAAGGAAAGAAATATACATTTATAAAAGATATCGCACCACCACAGTTTTGATCAGCAGAAACTTCAATGTTTTGTAGACAAAAAATGATTTTTTTTTGTTACTCAGCTGATAGGTGACTTGTTTTACGGTTTCTGTGCTTTCCTATCAGCTGCAGACCTTTTCAAACGAGGTTTTTGCAGATCTCTTCTTTTAAAAGGCGTAAATTCACCAGAGTTTATAGCAGAACATCTCGACGAACTTCTAGCCGATTGCTGGACAGAGAAGGTCTCCGACTGTTCCGTCATGAAAGCACTAAGATTCTTCATCACATCATCCTTGTATACCAGGTTGAAAATGCACGCCAGAAAGCACTTAAGCTTGCCCACAAAAATAAGACAAGGGTCTGTGGGCAGAAAGAGAGCACCAAAAATGCCAGTGTCGTCCTGTGCGCTTAGCACATGGTACGGCTCGATCAGCCTGCGAATTACAGGTGCAACGTCGCTGATACGTAAGAAAAAAAAACGAAAACAAACGTGTGTTCAGTGCTGTGTTCACGGGGTTTCTGCCGCACGAGACTGAAAATCGCAACCAGGATCGCACAACATGAAATGGGCTTGAAACGAAAGCGACGAAAAACGAAACTTTACCTCTCGCTTCGGAACTCCTTTGGGAATAGAAAGAACGACAAGACTTTCGACTTGCTGGAGTTCCCGCACCATTTCGCAGCGTAGTAGAGCCAAGGTATCCTCTTCCGAGAGCACCAGAACTTTCGAAGTCAAATTAGCGCGGACCGAGCGAACACCACGTTTTCCGGAGAACACTCGGAGCAGACGACCACGCTCATCGGAGGTCGGCGACCGTTACACCGGTTGCGCCGTTGCCACGGCTGCCACCGATCGTAACGCCATATTTTGAGGCGGTGGAAACAAGAACCCTATGCTTGAGCGCAGAAAGAGCGCCCCGAGGAAGCATGGATGTTAACGGCTGTACCCGTCCTAGTTGCCGGAGGGGTGATCAACATATTTGACGTCATCGTGACGTCACCCTGACTCTTGGCGGCCTCTACCGAGCTTTCCTTGAACGCCGCCAGCTGCGTTAGCCTGCTATTCCTACCAAACAAGCACGGCGAGCGTCTCACATAACTGCCACACTCCGCGCAGCTGTGCCCTACCGGAAAGTCAGGTGACATGCTTTCAGCACTGGATTTCGCGGGATGGATTGTAGCATCAGCTGCAGTACATCGGAAGGTGAAACAAAGTAGGTATGTCACTCTATTAAGCTATTTCTCTTATTTTCTGGTGTTCCCTGAGATGGTTTATTATAGACCTTTTCATTTCAGTATTTGGCTGACCGTCGGGTAGAGGGCGCTGGCGCACTCGCCGCCATGAGGTTGCTTCAATTTGGGTGGTTTCGGTTTCTCAGCGCACATGAGATTGTGTTTCTGTTTCATGCCGTTTTCGCTTAATTTTGTGATACAAATTTCTTTCTTGGGGCACACAGCGAATGGCAGAATGGTACTGAGTCAATTCGACAACCACGATATGGTTTCGAGCCTAAATTGCGAAAACTTTCGCGAAACCCAGATGCGTCTGACGGCGTCCAATCGTCAATTTCGGCCAGGTTCGGCGGTGAGACAACTGCTATGATGCAAAGAGAGGATTACCATCGCCTAGAGTGCCTCAATGTCCTTCTGTTTAGGGTGATGTCATCGTTTGTAGTACCCGATGCCGACAGCACGCGCTCACAGGGAAAATACAACGAAATCGCAGGAAACAAAATGTCGCCGTAGCACAGTTTACGCCACGAGCGCGTGCAGGGACACGCTCTCTCACGCGCTTCGAAACAAAAACAAAAAATAAGTGCTTGAAACAAAATGGTTAGATGTTATCACCCCAAGCAAAGCGCACATGAAGGCACCCTACCATCGCCCACGGCCGTACCCGCGGACACTAGTAGCTAGAAAAATAAATGAATAAATAGCAGGAGAAGCTCCGCATCCAGCACGAGCTTCTTGCCTGCCGCCCGGCTTTGGCTGCGCGTGCACCTAGTGGTATGGAAGGGCTCGAGCTCAAGCCAGAGATTCGACTGCTCATTTTATATTGTAACAGACAAAAATGCATGAGTGCTTAGTAAAGAAGCAGGTCCACAGCATGATTATCAATTTGCTGAATCACGAAAAACAGGTGAAGTGACGAGTTTACTGTTTGGGTTTCGTTGACCAACTATATGTGAACTTCGCAGACTGACGAAGACACCTATAATGACGTAGATATTATAAAAACCTGTTTTTCCCCTTGGCCTATTTTATTTCAATAAATTAAGTTCTTGAGAAATATTGTAATAGACCAACCTAGGCCGACTAGAAAATTTATTTAGCTAAAGTACTCATTAAAAAAAGATTTCCGCAATAATGACTTTTGAAATAGACTACTGTAGACTTACTTTTCGCGGGCTCATTATTTCGCGATTTATGTCAAAGCTGAAGTTTTGGAATAATTCGCGGGTTCTAATTTTTTCGTCGCGGTGGGATCTCCATATAGATTTCAATGTGTTTACATTTTACCGGAATTGTTCGCGGGGTCTATTTTTCGCGAATTGTAGGTGATTCACGAAACTGAGGTCCTCGCGAAAATTAAGTTGTTTACAGTATTTGCTATACGGAGATTTAATTACGACTTTCTCAAGGTATTAGATAAGTGACAAGGCCCTCAACCGAAGTCTGACATTTATCTCCCCAAAAATTTGCCGGATGAAATTAAAGGAGCGGTGCAACGATACTCAATTGGAATGTTTTTCTCTTTACACGAGCTTACTGGCACACCTGGGACTCAAGGATACTCACACGCAACGCCACTGGCCAAGAAACTCCTTTGTTGCGGTGTAATTTCAAGGACAAAAACGAGCGTTTTCATTCAATCTCTCCTTTGCAAAATTTGATGACGTAACGTGGGGGATCGCAGTACACCCATATGACGATATTTGAATGCGGTTCATAGATTGGACCCGAGCATTGCGTGGGCACTCGATTTGGGCTCGTGATAATTACTAGCTCGAGAAGCATTCGGGTAGTGGCCCGTGCCCAATCGCTGCAACGACGACAATAGCCGAACCATAACAATGTCTGGAACTCAGCGCGTGTCCTGTGCTTTGCCAACCCCAGCGCGTGGACATATGAGCAACATTGGAGGCATATAATCCGCTCCAGATCACGTGGCCGCTTGTTCTGGCTGCGAGTTGAGGGGTTGAACGCTGCTCGTTTTTCTTAAGTTTTTTTCTGGGACTTCTATTGCGTGGGGTGAAAAACGAACGCGTGTTTCATAGGTCATTAACGTCAGCGATCCGTTTTAAGCGGTATTTGCGGGAAGTACAAAAATTGTTGCATCGCCCCTTTAAAGGCCGCAAAAGAAGTTATCTCCATTAGGTTGAGCTGAAGTCGAGCGTCAGGCACCGCACCATGGACCTCGTGTCGAAAGCTCTTCACTGGTTTGGACCGATACGCTTTGTAGATTTCGGGATCGCCAGCTACTAAAAGTAAATCCGTATTTCCCATTGACAACGCTACACTCCTGCGGATTTGCATGCAGACGGATTCTTTCGACGTCACATATTATGGACCCCATGCGCTCTCAAGCTGTCTGGGACAGTTTCTTACGCGGGAAGTCAAAACCTTTGTGTTTAAATAAATTAATCGAATTGAACTGGTTATCTTTAAAAAATCGTTTAACAATTAAAATACTGCACACCTGGGACTAATTGAGCAAAGTATACAGTTTCTTGGAATTCATAAATAAACCGATCGAGTTAATGTTTATATAGCAAAAACGAGTAAGAATGTCAAACATATCTAGGTGGGTTAGTGTAAACAAACAAATGGCCTCATATTGACGTACCATATTTTTTTCTAGCATCAGAAAAAAAGAATTAACTCTTGTGGCCTATCTTGTCCACAAGTTCACCTATATGGTCAAAAGCCACTGTTTTCGATCTGTTATAAACAGTAAACACGATGCTTTCAGGAAACAAACATACTTTTTTACAGTGAGTACTTTCTCACCTTCCTTGAGATCCTAAATGCGCGATCATGTATATGTTTATATTGTGCTTCCTATTGTGAATGTTCCGCCATTATTAGTAAGCAAACCTGAGTTATTGTCCTTTGAACCCTTGTGCTGTCTTAGAGTCATATATGTGCTGAATGTGCGTGAACGTTAACGTTGATCCATGTGCCCATATAGCCTCCTCACATGTAGCCGGCGCACCGACGGTAAAAATAGTCGAAACGTGTCGAAAAATTAACTGCGAAATTGCGAACATAATAATGTAATGCAATTACAGGGTAAATATATAAGTATCGGACGACACTTTAGGGAGTGAGGTAAGAAACGCGGTGAAGCGCGACGAAAAAAACGAATTCAAAGCATCCGCGAAGACGCGGAGTAGCGCGGAAGGGAGAGCGGAGCGACGAGTTGAAGCAACCTAATGGCGGCCGCATCACGTGATGGCAGCGCCCATGTGGCGGAGGGTGAAAGGTCTATAGACGCTTTTCGCGTCACACATGGGCGCTGCCATCTTGGAATCACGTGATGCGGCCGCCATTAGGTTGCTTCAACTTGTTGCTCCGCTCTCCCGTCCGCGCCTTGGCGGATGCGTTGAATTCGTGTTTTTCGTCGCGTTTCACCGCGTCTCTTGCCTTACTCCGTAAAGTGTCGTCCGATACTTATACTTACCATGCAATTGCATTACATCATTATGCGCGCAACTTCTGTAGTTAATTTTGTAACACGTTTTGAATATTTTTTACCGTCGGCGTGCGGGATACGTGTTGAAAGGCTTTATAGGAAGAGGAATCAGCGTTAGCACTTGCGCACATTGAATACATATATGACTTGAAGAGAGCCTCGACGGTTCAAATACCAATAACTTATGAAAACTGAGGTTTGGTTACTAACAAGGGCGGAACATTTCCAATAGGAAGCCCAATGTTATTATATATATGAGTGCGCATTGGTGTCAAGGAAAGAAACAAAAACACTCAGCGTAATTCGCCACGTGTTTTTCCTGAAAGCATGGTGTTTTGTAGTTACAACAGATCGAAAACAGTTTCTTTTGATTACACTAGGGAACTTGTGGACAAGACGCGGGAACAAGCGTTTAGTTTGAATTATTTTTATGCTAGATATAATGGTACCTTAACATTAGGCAACTTGTTTGTTCGCAATATCACACCTATATCTGTTTTACGTTCTTAATCGCGTGTGCGATATAAGCATTCGCTTTATCGGTTTATTTATGAATTCTACGGAATTGTATATCGTGCTTGGTCCCATGTCCATAGTCTTTCAGTTGCTTAAGTCATTTTTTTAATATAACCATGCAGTTTCAATTAATTTATTTCAACACAAATATTTCGACTCCCCGCGTAAGAAACTGTCACAGATAGCTTGATAGTGCCTATGATTCACAAAATGTGACGCCGAAAAGAATCCTTCTGCATGAAAATCACCCGAGTGCAGCCGGTTGTCGACAATGAATAGGGAGTTACTTTCAGTAGCTGGCGACGTCAAAATGTGCAAAGCGCATCGTTTCAAATCAGTGAACAGCTTTCTACACAGGTCCATCGGGTGGCGCCTGGCGTTCGACTTCAGCCAAACTTATCGGAGATCATTTCTTTTGCGCTCTTCAATTTCATTTGGCAAATTTTACGGAAGATGAATATCAGACTTTATTTGAAGTCTGGCATTCACTTATCTCACCATTCTCATACCTTGAGAACGTCGCAAACAAATGTCCATATAACAAAAAGTTTATTTCATAAGGTCAATATTTTGAAATGCTGTTAGTGAGTACTTTAGTTAAAGAAATTTTCTAGTCAGCCTAGGCTGGTCTATCAAAATATTTCTCGAGCGCTTAATTTCTTTAAATAAAACAGGCCGAGACAATATCACTTTTTTATATTATCTACGTGATTATATGAAACTTTTCTAGTCATTATAAAAGACGTTTCCAGTCTCGAAGTTAGAAAAGGTTGGTGTACGGAAACCAAACATCGAACAGTAAACTTGTCAGTTCATCTGTTCTTGGTGATTCAGCAGATTGTTAATCATGTTGTCGACCTGCTTTTTCACTAAGCACTCATGCAATATAGTCTGTTGGAACATAAGGTTAGCAGTAGCAGCTCTGACTTGAGCATGAGCTATCTACCTTCCGTACCGCTCGGTGCACGCACAGCCAAAGCACGGCGGTAGGCAACGAGCGCACGCTACAGGTGGAGCTTGTCCTGCTCTTTATTTTTTTTCTTCTGGAAATTAGTGTCCGCGGGTACGGCCGTGGACAATGGTACTCCTCCCTGTGCAACAGCGCAGTTGTTTGACCGCCGAACCTGGCCGAAATTAACGATGGACGGAATCAGACGCATATAGTGTTCGTAAAAAGATCGCAATTTAGGCTCGAAACCACTTCGTGGTTTGCCAACTGGCTCAATACTACTGTTTCATTCGCTGTGTGCTACAAGAAAGAAATTTATATCGCAAAAGTATTCGAAAGTGTCATGAAACAGCATCACAATCGCGTGCACGTTGAAACCGAAACCAACCAAATTGAAGCAACCTAATGGTGGCGAGTGCGCTAGCGCCCTCTACCCACCGGTCAGGCAACTACTGAAATGAAAAGGTCTATACGGTTTAGACCCCACTCCGGTGACGCTCTACGAATTGGCCAGATGCGGTTCAGCTTCCGCTTCGACCATTTACGGTTGGGTTTCCGGACTGGTTATTTCCGGTTCATTTTACGTTTTCCAGAAATCCGGTTTCCTTATGGGCCCATATGAGCGGACTGAAATTCCGGATTTATTCAGGTTTATTTTCGAACCGTTGTTTTTTGGTAGGGTCATTGTAATTCCAGGACGCGCGCCGGTCTGCCTGCACTGTAATCTGACCGGGCACATCAGGCGTGACTGCCGCACGCCGCAGTGCTCCGAGTGCTTCCGTTACGGGCAAGACCAAGAAGAATGCCTGAAGTCCTACACAGGCGCGACAGCATCTTCGGCAGCGCGAGAGGTCTCAGCGCACATCATGAATGAGAATGAGGCGGACTCTGCAGTAGGTGGATTGGGACTCAATTAAGGCACCCGCCAGGTCCGATAGCAAAACAACGGTCCTCGGCACCAAGGGTGGAAACAAGTCGGCGGCCGTGATCACAGTTCCGGACGGCGCGTAACCTTCTCGAGCTGTGGCGACTCCCGAGAGCTTCAAAGTCCCGACCGTTGTCCACTCCCCGCCAAACGAGAAAGTGTCGTCCAAGGATTCCATCGACATGAATAAAACTGGTGAATCCATCAGGCGCGGCCTCGACGACCCCGACTCCCTCTCTGGGGTTGTGGTTCCTAAGCCTATTATAAGCAAAAGGAAAAAAAAACGGGCGGTTCCTGCCCCTGCGTCCCACCCCTTCTGACAATCGGACCTGGCATGACTCTGAGTAAGGTGGTCATCGCCTGGTCTCAAGTACTTACGTGCGGTCGCTAAGGCAAGTGCCCCATTGTAACACGGCATGATTTGTACGTTCGCACCAGCATTGAAGGTCGCATCGCTAAATATTCGAGGTTTCAGTGCACGGAAAATATCAATACCAAGTACAGCGTTTGCTGAGTAACGAGAAACCCGATTTCTTAAGGGGTATTCACACGAGGGAGAAATCCCGAGGTTTCTCCACGGCACGCGCATCCCACGACGAAAACGTCGGGCTTTGCGATGTGCAAAAGTCTCGCGTTTCGTCTCATGATATGCGCGCGCCGGAGAGAAATCCCCGGGATTTCTCCCTCGTGCGAATACCCCTTTAGCGGTGTTAGAAACTACGATGTCTGAAGAGGAGCAGGTAGCTAGCGTGCTAAGACCTTTTCTTCTTACGTACAAAGTTTGTGTAACCCACGCTGTCTTGATTTCAGTAGTTTTTGTTTTGCTTATTAGAAAGTAATTGTTTTTGTCGGAATTAGCTGTGACCACCGATTTGGAAGGAAGTTTTATTTCGTGTGATTTCTTATTTTCGGCAGTTCATTGGCGGCTTATTTCATATATAACCCCAGTACGGTGAAATACAGGGTTTCCTTTTTGTATGGCTTACGCCATTTCCTGGATTGAGATAGGACAATAGTACTGCTTGGCGATTTCAACTGTGTGGTTTGAGCAATTGATAGGACGTCATCGAGACAACGCAGCGATTGGAGCGAGACATAGCTAGGCAAATTGATTGATGATTTTGATCTAATAGACGCCGGAACTGTGAAGAATGATGCGTGTGAGATTTGATTTACGCATATGCAGGCGTCTTCGCACGCGTGCTTAGATAGGATTTACTTTTCAGCCTCCGTGGCAACTATGCTAAAGAGTTATCTTGTCGCTCCAGTTTTTTGTTTCTAACCAATGTTTTATTTTAACGTCGATTGGCGAAAAAGCGCCATTAAAGTCGAAGTTTGACTGGAGTCTGTGGAAGCTGAACTTAAAACTACTTGCTGACGGCATATTTCTGAGCGCGGTGGAGGAAGGTTTTAGATCGCATTTTAAAAGCGCGGGCGGCAATATTTTTGAGGAGTGGGCGACCTTTAAGCAGAAGGTTAAGATGCAGGCAATTGAAAGGTCGTCTCTTTTAGCATACCAGGCGCGCCGTGCCGAACGCAACATAAATGCCGATTTACAGGCGCTGACAAGAACGGAGTGTCAGTCGCCCGGGGTGGCTACTAAAGACTTTGAAAGTGTTAAGGAGCGGCTGAAAGAGTTGACAGAGGACCGCTATCGCGGAGCCATTGTCCCCGCTCGTTCGGAAAAGTACCCGATGGGTGAGCAGCCCACGAAACGGGCGTTAGCGGGCGAGAAGAGATACGCTTTCCCGAACGAAATAGGTGAGATTGAGGATCAGGGTGTGACCAGCCCGAACCCAAGTTTTATCCAGAGAGCATTTGCGGCGCATTACAGGTGGCTCTTCGACAGTCAAGATCCCGGAAGGAGGGATCCCGTGTGTGGGGAACGTTTAGAGTCCTTACCGCAACTAACTGAAGAAGAGCAGGAAAGTCCTGCTCAGCCAATCACCATTCAGGAAATCGAGAAGGCCATAGATGAGATGCCAAACTCAAAGGCTCCCGGACCCGATGGGTTATGTGCTGAATTTTATAAGAAGTTTAAGAGTGTAGTCTCTAGCGTTTTGTTTCAAGTTGTTTCAGCAGCGTACGGACGGAAAAAACTGCCTCCGTCATTTGCGCATACTTTCATTGTTTTACTTCCTAAAAGTTACGACTTCGGAAAATTGCGTCAGGTCACTGGGTACCACCCAATAACACTGTGCAATGCAGATTAGAAGGATTTTGCTAAACGCTTAGTGTGCCGACTCCATAGTGCCTAATGTCAGCTTGTCGGAGACCACCAAACCTGAGGCATACAGGGTATATCAATTTTGCCAAACGTTCATGTTGCTCGTAGCGTTCTGGAGGCATGCGACAATGGCACGCAACAAGTTGTTGTGTTCCAAATCCACCTAGACAAGGCTCTTGATCGAGTAAGGCGCGATGTTTCTTTTGACGTCCTACACCGCATGAAGGCGGGCAAAGTCAATTTAAAAGGAGCCAAAATGGTATATAAGGACTGCACCACGAGGCTAATTGTCAATAGGGAACTGACAGAGCCGATCTACGTGAGAACGTCCGTGCGACAGGGATGTCCTATGTCGCCTTTACTGTTTAATGTGTACTTAGAGTTGTTTTGTTTAAGTGTTATTAATAGTAAGCAATGTCAGGGATTCCGACAGAAAAATGCTGAGATCAAAGTCATCAGTTATGGGGACGACTTTGCAGTGTTTTGCTGCGACAAGCGAAGTGTTATCGCCGCAGTTTTATTGGATAAATCATTCTTCGAGGCGACGGGTGCAGCAATAAACTGGAGGAAGTGCCGCGGGTTTTGGGATGGTGCATGGGCCACAACGCCTTCAGTTTTTGAAGGAATCTGTTGAGATTGCGTTCCCTGCCTATACCTCCGAGTGCCCCTACAATGTAATGTTACAGAGTGAACAAAACCTATTGGTCGGAAGTCGCTTCCCACTTGGGTAGGCGCGCCTCCCGCTGGAGGCAACGTGATCTGTCCATCTTTGCCAAAGCGACTGTTTGTAATGTTTTTCTAATCTCAAAGCTTTGGTATGTTATGCAAGCCATACATTGTGCGCGCATCAATGTGCAGAAATTTCACCGCCTTTTTGCTGTGTTCATTTGGGGATCGAACTGGGAGCGTATGAGACGTGACAACCTTTTCCACAGGGTACGTAAAGGGGTATCGGACTCTCTCACTTGTTCGTTAAGCAACTCATTTCTCGGTTTATTTTTCTACGAGATCAAGAGCACCCGTTCATCCGCACGTTCATTCAAACCAATTTGTCCCCACACCTGCCGTCATTCCTTGTCTCGTCAAATGGCGGGGAACCAAAGAGGCTCGTTGGATACCAAAAAGTGGTTGTTGAGGCAGTTTATTTTTTATCTGCCCGTTTTCTTTAGACTACCTGTCTGTTCTCTCAAATAAACATTCTGTCTGTTGTGCGGAAGAAAGCGCTAGCACGTGACTTGGTGATGAGTTTGTTCGCGGCACCACTTTATAGAGCTGTCATTTGTCCCAGTGGCCACGATGTGCTAAAGCGGGTCAAGGGAATGTGTGTCCCTCCTTCCAAAAAATCTTTCTTTTTTTAAATTGCGCACCAACACTTTGCCCGTTAATGTATGGCACAAGGAAAAAGAAATTTATGCTCCATGGTCGGTTGACTCTGTTGTAGGTAAACAACCATGAACCGTTGAACACGTTTTTATTTTTTGTTGGGATGAAGTTTTTTTGTGACGTCCTCCTACGCACATTGAAGAAACAGCTCTGCATTAGCCCACCCGGCATTCGCGTTCTTGAACGTGACGAAAGACAATGGCGTTCCTTTTAATATGCTTATGTTGCTTGGGTTGTGTGGCATATGGAGGTCGCGCATGGTGGTCCGCCATGCCGACCAAAATGCCAAAAAGCGAGATATTACTTTTTCAGCTTCATCAGGCGAGTGGAAAGTGTTCTTTCAAACCGTGAGCCGAAGCCCGAATGGCTCGGCATTTGTGAACCTCTCCTTAAGATGAGAGGTTTTGGATGTGCTCTGCAAAAAGTGTTGTAGACCATTTTTAAGCGTTTGAACTGTTTGTGTGTTGCCTCTGCAATAAAAAAGCGCACTTCTGGCTTCACGGTTATCGCGCGTGCCTTCCACGCACAAAGCCAGGGTTCGATTGCTTGCCGCGGCTACGCATTTTCGTTGACCCTAATGTAATGGTTTCGTAAATTCGAGAACCGTGTTGTTGATTCGAGGTTAGAATGTTCAACACGACAAACCTACTACGCCGATTGTTTCAGAAGCTCATGCGCCTACAAAAGGAGCTCCGCGTGGCAGGCCAGAGTGAGTCTCGCCCCAGAGTTCAATCCTGCTGCTACGCCGAGTTCAACGCCTCGCGACGGTCTAGTGTTGTCTTTTTTTTTCTTTTTGTTTTGGGCAAAAGTTAGCCCCAATAAACGTTTAGTTTGTTTCGGTTTTCGTGGCTTCAATGATTGTCAATCATGACATTTTGGTGGAGGTGCTGGGTAGTGCATATCCATGCCCGTAGAGCGTACCCCAATGAAGGCACCCCGGCGAAATGACGTGCTCAGCTCTGGAAGGCTACCCTTATCCGAAGACACAGAAGCTCGAACAAGCCGTCGTACGAGAGGTCAGTCCCCCGAACTTGGTCTCTTGACCGAGAACCGAAAGAAGAAGATCCCGACTATGGCCACCCGCCCGTCGTCGTCCTGCCCGCCGCTCCGTAGACACCTGCTTCCTTCCTTGGCGAGATCTACGAAGACGTCGAAGACTGTCTCAACCAGTACGAACGCGTGGCTCGCCATAACGGGTGGAGTGAACGAAGAGCGCTTGCATAACCTCTATTTCTCACTTGAAGAAACTACAAGGCGCTGGTTCGAAAACCATGAAGCTTCGTTCACCTCGTGGGACATTTGCAAGAACGAACTCATGAGTACATTTCCCAGTAAATACAGAAGAGAGAGGGCCAAAAAACTCCCGCAATCGCGGACCCAGGGCCCCAATGAAAGCATCACCAGCTTTGTGGAAGACGTCCGTTGCCTTAACTCCCGCGCCGACCCTCAGGCCACCGAGGAAAGGAAGCTGCGTATTTCGGTTCGTAGAGTGAAGGACTACAGATTTGGTGGACTCGTACTCAACCCACCGACAACCGTTCAAGGATTTGTCGTGGAGGCGATGAACATTGAGTGTGCTCTGCAAGACCGAGCCAGCCACTACCAGAGGCTATCCGGCGTCAGCGTGGTTCTGCAGTCCTTTTGCGACCTTGCCCACGGCATCCCGGACATTGGAGAGCTTATTTGTGACGTCGTACGGCGGGAGCTTAAGAAGCTTCTGCCAAATGCTGAGCGCCTGGCCTCATTCTTCATCGCCGAGGTTGTTCGGGACGAGGTTCTGCGAGCGTTCCTTCCGGACGCCCCTGTCACCGTGACCGCATCCAATGAGCCGACGCTGACTTACGCCGCAGTGGCCAGACGACCGCCGTCAGCTGCTCAACATTACCCGGTGGCGCCATGACGAGACCCACTAACGCAGGCGCACCCCACGCAACGACGAAGGACGTCAGCACGACCGCAGAGACCAGCCGGCGCGAAGGAAAACCGACGTGTGGAGGACAGCGGATTGACGGCCCACCTGCTATCACTGCGGAGAATCCGACAACCTTTACCGTCGATGCCCCTACCGTCGACTTGGGCTGCGCGGGTTCCAACCGAATGACCCATGTTCCTGTTAAGGTGAACGCCCTCGGGAGATCGACGAGTAGCAGCGGCGACCTCAGTCCGCCAAGTGTGCGTCCCGCTCAGAGTTCCGGTCGTCCTCGCCACGACGTCCAGTTTCGCCGATGCACCGACCCCGACGTGAAAGCCTGTCGCCCTGGCTCCTCGCCGGGGATATTAGGCGCGGCAATCCTTGGAGGTGGAGTTGCCGAAAACGACCGACGCCAAGATCCTCCAAGAACATTAAAAAGCCTCTGCTCGAACGCTACCAGAGACCGAAACGACCCCCGGCAACGGTAAAGAAAAACCGACACGTAGTTATGAACAGCCACGACGCGTCGGCTCTTGTAGACACCAGAGCAGACTACTCCGTCTTGATTGGGATGCTCTCCCAACGCCTTCGGAAAGTGACGACGCCGTGGGATGGCCCACAGATACGGGCCACCGGGGAAATCTTATCATGCCAGTCGAAGGGCGCACTGCTTGCGTCGAGATTCACGACGAGACCTGTCCGGTAAAGTTCGTTGTTCTACGAGACTGTGTGAGACGTTATACTCGGAATGGACTTCTTGTGCGAATACGGCGCCGTCATCGACCACGAAGCCAACAAGTTGAGGCTGCGGAAACCTGTGGTAATACCCAAGGGTCAGAGAACTACGCCAGCCACGACAGCTACAGTGTGCGTGCTCTCCGACGAGGGGAACTTGCTACCACGCGCGAGTGCACTTATACCTGTCAACACCGAAAAAGGCACCTGCAGAGAAGCTGTGCTGGCAGGAAGCGTCCAACTTTTCCTATGGAGAGGAATCAGCGTCTCAAGAGGAATCGCAGAGCTCCAAGACGGACACACTGTCGCACTCGTAACTAACTTCTGACAGGAGGCTCATCACCTTACGAAAGGCACCGCCATGGGTCACGCCGAGGAACTCCCAGACTCAACTGCAATCACCGGGATATTAGAAGAACTTACTTCGTGGCCACTCAAGACAACGCCGCCTTCGCATTTCGACATCGATAGAACCCGTCCTATCCCGCAGCGACGACAACTCAGTGACTTTCTCGCCGAGTTCAATGAGTGCTTCTCCACGTAGTCAGAGGTACGCCAAACGACGCTTGCGAAACATCGAATTTTACTGATGACGACGCGCATCCTGTTCATCTGTCGCTGTACCGTGTCTTTGTTAGAGAGAGAAGTCTGCCAGAAGCAGGTTCAAGAAAAGCTCGACGATGACATGATCCAGCCCTCAAACAGTCCGTGCGCTTCATCGGTAGTCGTGGTGAAAAAGAAAGACTGGAGCTTCGGTTCTGCGTCAACTATCGTCGACTGAACGCCGTAACAAAAAAAGAACATCTACCTGCTGCCACGCATCGACGACACTCTGGACCGGCTGCGGCACACCCGACACTTTTCGTCGATGGACCTGAAGTGTGGGTACTGGCAGATCGAGGTCGATGAACGGGATCGTAAAAAGACTGCCTTTGTCACACCGGACGGACTGTACGAATTTAAAGTGATGCCATTCGGACTGTGCACAGCACCGGCGACCTTCCAGAGCGTAAGGGACACCGTCCTTTCGGGCATAAAATGGCAAAGCTGTTTCGTCTACCTCGACGACGTCGTGGTATTTTCAAGCGACTTCGACCAGCACCTGGGACGTCTGCGAGCCGTGCTACAGACTATCCAGTATGCTGGACTGACACTAACGCCATCAAATTGTTGGTTCGCTTGCGGCAAGTTCAAATTCCTGGGCCATGTCATGACTGCTCAGGGTGTATTCCCGGATCCTGACAAGACGTCCGCTATAGCCAAATTTTTGAAGCCATCAGAAGAGAAATCCCTACAAAGATTTCTTGGGCTCTGCGCTCACTACAGACGTTTCGTTCGCGATTTTGCAAACATTTCTGCGCCGCTCACACATCTGACAAAAAAGAACTTGAACTTCCAGTGGGGGCAGGACCAAGAACAAGCGTTTAACGAACAGAAGGAAAGACTCCAGTCGCCCCCTATCCTCGGACACTTCGATTCTTCACCACCCACGAAAGCTGACACGAGCGTCAGAAATACCGGACTCGGCGCGGTACTCGTCCCAAGACAAGACAAAGAAGAGAGTGTGACCGCTTACGCGAGGCCGGGTGCTGCCCAAGGCAGAGCAAAAATACTCAACGACCGACAAGGGATGTCTTGCGGTCATCCTGTCTCGTCCGCGGAACGGGATACCGTACCTGTACGGGATACCGTTCCGCGTCATCCGAACCACCCCGCTCTCTGTTGGCTCGCCAACCTCAAGGACCCGTCAGGCCTGCCTCGCTCGCTGGGGTCTCCGGACCGCAAGAATTCGACGTAACCATTCTGCATATGTCTGGCCGCAAGCATAACGACGCCGACTGTTTGTCTATGGCCCCAGTTGGATCTCGTTCCGACAGCACCAACGACGACGATGACGCCCGTTTTCTCGGCGCAAATACAGATACCCTCATGGGAGCACTTCAACTAGACAACCCGGAACTTTGCGCCGTGATAAATCACCTCGAAGGTCAAGGAAGTTCAGTTCCGCGAGTCTTCGCCCGACTTTTGTCAAGCTTTGTTCTGCGGCGAGGCGTGTTCTTTAAGAAGAACTTCGGAACAGGCTACTGTGAATGGCTGCTGGTGGTTCCCGCCTGCCTGCGAGAAGAAATCTTTCAAGCCTGCCACGACGACCCGACGGCTTGACACCTCGGCTGCAGCAACGCTCACCCGGATTTGTGACAAGTGCTACTGGCCGAGTCTTCCGAAAACCGTCCATCTGTACACATGGTTCTGCCATGAGTGCCAACGACGTAAGAAGCCTCCGACGAAGCCAGCAGGATTCCTGCAGCAGATACCTGCCCCGACTACGCCCTTCCAGCAAGCCGGAATAGATTTACTTGGGCCGTACTCAACATCGACGCAAGGAAACCGGTGAATTATCGTCACGACCGATTATCTTACACGATACGCCGAACGAAAGCCCTTCCATCAGGAACAGCAGTGGAAGTTTCCAAGTTTTTCGTGGAGTCAGTTCAGTTCAATTCATTTTTTTATTCCCATAATACAAAATGGGCAATGAAGGCAAGAGGAAAAGGTGGAGAATTGGAGCTTGACGGGGCCCCTGCCCCCTACAGGCAGATTGGTCAGCGGGATATAATTACATCATTTGAAACAAAACAAAAAAATATCATTTATGCACCACACTGAGAAGAATGTTATGAAGAGGATAATATTTTACGCAATCTATTCTTATTCTCCTTCGACGCGGCGCACCTGAAGTTCCGATAACAGACTGTGGGAAGTTCTTCGGCTCAGCCACACCAGCCATCGACGAACCACCGCTTATCATCCGCAGACCAACGAGCTAACGCCGACACTGATCTCCGCGTACGTCGACGTAGAGCACAAGAGGTGGGACGAGGTGTTTGTTTACGTCACGTTTGCGTACAACACAGCGGTTCAAGAAACCACGGGAATGGCACCGTTCCAATCTGGTACACGGTCGGATGGTTACCACGATGCTCGGCACCATGCTGGCTCACTTGCCAACCGATGATGGCAACGACGACGCTCAACTGATCTCGCAACGTGTGGAAGAAGCTCGCAAACTGGCAAGAATCAAGATTCATGACAAACAGTGAGTCGACGCACGCCGGTATACCCTTCGTCACCGGGACGTCCACTTTCAACCCGGAGGCCGGGTATGGGTGTGGACACCGATACGGCGCCGAGGTCTAAACAAGAATCTTTTGAAACGCTATTTTGGACCCTACAAAATCATCCGACGCCTCGGCAATGTGAACTACGAAGTTCTACGCAAAAGAACGCGCCCATCTGCAAGACGCCAGCCACGACCCGAGGTGGTGCACGTCGTCCGGCTCAAGCCGTATTAAGAGCGAGAGAACTTTGGACTCTCGTCAAATATTGAACTGTAAGCTGTGGCTCGCGATTCTGCTGTGCTTTTGATGTGAATTTATATTTTCGTTTTGTGCTGCAACGGGACTATGCGGTTTTTTTAAAGAGGAATAATGCCGCGCGCGCAGGTGACTACGTGGGCGTCGCACTCGTGTCCCAGCGGTTTTCGCGCGTGATTTTCACGCAGAACGTCAGGGTTCGATTCTTGGCCCCGGGTACGCATTTTGTTTACTCTAATATAATGTTCTCGCAAATTCGAAAACCGCGTTGCTGATTCGAGGTTAGAATGTTCTACACGTCGAGACCTTTTACGTCGATTGTTCCAGAAGCCCAAGCGTCTACAAAGGGCTCCGCGTGGCATGCCGGAGTCTGTCTAGCCCCAGCGTTCGTACCTTCTGCTACGCCGCCATTGATGCCCGCGACGCTCTACTGTTATTTTTTTTTGTAGGCAAAAGTTCGCCCCATTAAACGTTTAGTTTGTTTCAGTTTTTTTCGCTTCATTAATAGTCATTCGTGACAATATAGTGCCAGCTGGAAAAAAAGGAAGGATTGAGAGAGATAGGAAAAGCATACAACATCGCTGGACTAGCAGCTGTTAAGTATGATTACCTTTTTTTAATTCTAATTGCTTTTCACTTACTTTTTTCTTATTCTACATCAATATTACATCCAAGTTGTTTGTTTTTGACCTTTCCTCTTCTTCTAATCGTATCATTGGCCGAAATTCCGCATGCAAGAAGGTCGCTCGAGAAATTCTGGAGGCCCCAGCTAGAGCCTCCAAATGAGCTTCTCTCTGAGTATCGGCACTTTGTTCCTCCAACATTGTTGTGGGCGCCGCCATTTCGGGACTTGTGCAGAGCAGAAGCAGTTGCCGATCGTCGTGATTTAAAGGAGTTCGACTTCCTCAGCATTAGATTCGGTGTTAGGAAGCTCATGGAATATTGATTTTCTTTGTAGCGAACTGTTTAATCGTTTGTGGAGGACGGAAAAACGTTTCCTGTGATTTCAGATAAAACTTTAGAGAACTGACAACCATGATTTTAAGACACAGTACGGCCAAGTGTCGTTACTCTGAAGCGTAGCTTGTTTAGTGGCACTAGCCGCTGCTTTTAACGCAAAGGCGGACAATTGTGTGAGTGAGCCTTCTCTCGTGCTATACCCCTAGAACATTGTCTATCTTGGAGGGGCCGCAGCCATGGAGGGAAAATGAATGACGAAGAAGATGGCTCGGTTATAGGAGTAGAAGCTGAGGAAAACGCCCCTCAAACAAACAGAATGTAATGCAGATGTAGATAAAGAAAAAGAGGAAGCGATAAGCAATAGACATGAAGAAATATGTCATCTTATTAAACACTCGTTAGCCCAGCAGTGTGTATGCCTTTTCTATATCTCGCTAATCCTTCCTACATGTTCAGCTGGCACTATATACAGGGTGTTTTTGTAAGCTTAACATCTTCGTTTAAAAAGTGCCGTGAAAGCTTCTCTTACTCCGTTTGTGCGGGAGATTTATACGGCCAGGGAAGCACAGTATAGGGGGATAATCGTAACGAACAGTCAACTTATAAACTAATATTTGTGAATAAACTTTCTAATTATTGAAAACGGAGATATGGTTTCAAATATAAACTTGCTGGGCGTCATCGAAAAGTAATAATTTAACTATTTTTAGAAAGATATAAGGCAGACGCAGCACTTTCTAGCGTTCCGCAACAACGCTCAATTTGGACACGTTTCTATTTTTCAGTTTCTCTTAGGAGCTCATCTCCGGACGCTCGGTCTTGCTCCCCAGTGGCCGAGACACGCAACACATGTGCTCCATATTTCCCTCCATCCTACGATGGAGGCGAAGCGGTGGCTTCGCGCCCCGATCACCAGGCAGCAGGACTGTGGAGCAAAGGCGCACTCCGAAGAAAAACCGAAACCTAGAAACGCACACAAACTGAGTGTCTTGTTTTTTCAAGGCCGCGGTAAAATACTGCCCCTGCCTTATAACTTTCTAAAACAAGTTGGTTTCGTGGTTTATAAGAACGCTCAAGACGTTTCTAATTGGAGCGATATATATTTTATCTAATTGAAAGTTAATCAGAAACATTTTAGTTAATTAACCAACTGATCGTTACGAATTATCCCCTATGCTATATCCCATCTGGCCGTATAACTCACCTGCACAAAACGCATAAGTTTAGCTTTCACAGCTCTTTTTAAACTGATCTGTAAAAGCTTTAAAAACACTGTATAGACCTTTACATTATTGTCTTCTTCATTAAAATGCCCTGAAAAGTGTATTGCATACAAGCTACCGGAGCTTACAAGTTTGAAGAAACTGGGGCGCCTAATTTCGGGTTAGTACAAGTTCATCTGCTGTCGGCCTCACTCTACTTGTGGCGCCTTTGCTGAGCATTTTTTTGTTCTTTCTATCTGTGTAGAGCTGAAGAACAAAAAAACACCTCCTCGAAGTCAAAAATATTCTAGATTCAACACCGCCCGACCATCGAAAGTGCTCAGATTCATGCCACTATTGCTAGGGTTCGCGTCTTTTATCTCTCCGTTTGCTGACGTAAAAATATGTGAAGTCCTGGCGTTTTGTTCTCTTTCTCCATTTCTTATCTGAATCGCGTGAAATGGCGTCTCGTGGCTCATGCTCGTATTTCACTTCTAGCCTTAAGCTGTGCTCACAGGGCGTTATGAAGTTTTGTTGCTTCTTGGTACTTTTCTCGTTATCGCATTTTGTGCCAGAGCAGGCACGCTTCTACATATATGGCAGTTGAAGACGCTCAACTACAGTGCTACCCAAAACTAGTCCTAACAATTCCATTTTCGCAGCGCCGCCTGGGGAGCGCAGGAGGCCTATGGGGTGGGCGTACAGAAAAGCACAATTCTAGAAGAAATAAAAACAATATTTTCTTACAAGAGGCTGCATCAGACTGTTGTATACCCTCTAACAAAAAAGGTGTAGCCCTTACATATCTTGTCCCATATAATACGCTCCAAAACTTCAGTTCGACGTGCAGCGCACTAACGTCAAACTGACGGCCCCAACTTTTACGCCAGGCTTGATGACGGTGCGACATAACATATTAAACTACTAATGTACCAAAACTACAAAAAAAACGCTAAAGTTTTGCGTAAACCAAAAAAAAACTGTTTTTTTCCCAGTCAGTAACGTTTCCATTAGCTATTTTAATAAGTTGTACAACTCGGATATTAAGCCGCTCATGAAATATGGAACCCTCGATTCAAGCTAAGTGTGCTCTACGTCGAACTCAAGTTTTAGGGTGTATTATATGTGTCAAGTAGTGTAAGAATATATCCTTTCTTTTAGTGCGTATCGCCATTTGTTTTTTACTGTTCTGCTCTTGTTTTGCTATTCTTCGTTTAATGCGTGGCTTATCACCCAAACGCTGTGTATAAAAAGGATGACTTCAAAATAAATCCAGGCAGCCGTGGTTGTTCTGCCACCAGACGCCTGTATTGTTGACAATGGGCCTGTGTCACGTCATAAGTTTGGCGAAGAGTTTCAATACTGACCGCTTCAGTACTCTGGACTTGCGCGACGCATATAATCAAGTGCCCCTGGATGACGCGTCATAAAAGCTGGCTGTCATCAGCATGCATCGCAGTCTGTTTGCTATAACCGGTTGCCATTTGGGATATCTTGATTACCGGCTATTTTCCAGCGGAAGATAGAGTGGGTTGTTCAACATCTGCCAGACGTGCAAGCGTACTTTCGGTAAAATGTGCTGATTATGCGACAAATCTGAAATTACTATTGCAGCGCTTTCGTGACCACAGGGTGAATGTACAATAGGAAAATTCCTACAGGCCTCCTGCGCTGAAGCTCTAAACAAACTGTGGAGCCCTTCTTTTGGGTGGTACAAGCACACCTGATTGGGCTTCGCACTACTCATGGCACCTTCGCTGAGCTATTTTCTTTCTGTGTAGTGCTGAATTAGGATGGCGATGCGGGCTAGTTGAAGAACGGAAAAGCAGCTTTCAACGTCCGAAATAGGCTAGATTGTACGCCGCAAGACTAATAGAAAGTGCCAGATTCATGCCACCACCGCTGACGTACGCGCCTCTGGGTGGTGGCAACGGTGGCGCTGAAGTCAAAACATCTGGCGTCACAATGTGGTTTTTTACGCATGAAGCGGTGCTTCTTGTCTCACCATTTTAGGGCTTAAGCTTTGACTTGTGCTTCGACTCTGTTCAATTTTTTTGCTTTTGTTCGTAATCTCGCGTTCAGCACTAGAACATGCACACTTCTAAACGTGTAACAGTCTGAGGCGCTCAAGGTTGGGCTACCCAAAACAACTCCTAGCAGAGCCCCCTGGGCGCTCCGAAAAGTAATGTTTTGTCTGTTAAATGCCAAGTAATGGCGCTGCCATCGGTGCCGAAGGTTGCCAGATAACCAGCTAACACCGATACATCCTCCTTCCTCTAAATGGGTGGTAAAACAATACATTAATAATAATGTGGCTTGAAATGTTCGTCATAGGTCAGCCTTCGAGATGGCTGTCGTAACCGTGTTGTTTCTCCGGTCGGAATGTCTTGGGATGTGGACGGGTGCTCTCTATCTACGGATGCCTCTTACAGTGCCGATCAAAACGGGCGCCAGGTCAGTCTCATCGTCCGCCACCTGTGGCTCAAAATTATCGTTTGTAGAACGGAGGGGCACCCGGTTTCGTCGCAAGTCATTCACATTTTCTGTTCTAACCAAATACGAGCGTGGCGCTAAGCCTCGTTCCACCTGAGCTTTGCAGTGCCATCCTCTATCTTTCCGAATCCTCACAAACTTCACCAAGAGCTATAAGAACTTTGACAGATCCCGCAGTGGTCTGTTGAGTGCGCTTGTCCACTCGTAGTGGAGCCTCCATTGAAAAGCCGGAAATGTGAGACATTAATATCCGACCTATCTGCAGCTCGCTCGGGCTCCTGCCATCTTTCAAAAGGCTGCATCCGTACTTCAACAATCCAAGCCAAATATCTTCATCAGTGTCAGTAGTCTTCATCCAAATTTGCTTACCGATCTGCACTTTGTTCTGAGCAAGTTCGTTAGACCGTAGAAAATAGGGCTTGATGTTGTGTGAACGAAGTCTATACATACAAGTAAATTGCGAAAATTCGTGCGATGAAAACTCTGGTTCATTGTCAGAGCACACTTCAAGTGGAATTCCATGCCTTGAAACCATGATGCTAAGTTTCTTCACCACGGCCGCTGATGTTGTAACTCGAAGCTTTTCTACTTCTGGGATTTTCGAAAGAGCATCAAACGCCAGGAGGTTTGAGCAACGAGCATACTCAAAAAGATCCACACCGATGCGATTCCATAAAAATTTTGAAAGTGGTCGCATAAAAAGTGCCTCACTTGGTAGTTTGTATGCATACCGCTAACAAACGGGGCATCGCCGAACAAAGTATATAATATCGTCATAGATACCGGGCAAGAACACCAGGTTGCTCACTTTCTCTCTCTCTCTTTCTCTCTCTACTCGTTTCAATCATTGACTCCATTATCTTCAAAAATATGTTTCGTCATATTTTGAGGAATGAGAACTTTGTTGCACTTAAAGATATTGTACAGGTACAGCCCTTGGAATAGGTCGGTGGTGATCAAGACTGCCGATCACGTGTACGAGTGTATCATCACCAGCTGTCTCAGCTTTTAGTCGTTCACAAGTTCCTTGACTGACCGTACTATACTGAATCTGTAAAGCTATCTCAACATAAGAAATTGCAGGTTTTTTGCTTTATTTTTTAAAGCATCATTCGAGAGGACATTAGGAACAACTAGGTCGTTCTCGAGTACAAACTGTAGCTCAAACTAGTACGTCATTAAAGTAAAACAAAGCTATGTAATGGTGGTGACTATATCACCAACCGTCATCGTAATGGCGATAAGAGGTTTCTGGTCTGTTTCAGCTAAGACCCTCCTCACATACACAAGGTCGCGAAACCACTCCACCTCGTAAGTTACTCCTACATTGTGTACTTTTCAATCATGAGTGTACTTTGTCTCGGTGTCTGTAAAAGCTCGCAAGATGTCCCTGGTTCATTACCAGGACCAGGCGTATATTTTCTCGCACGTCGCGTATTTGTCGGTGCCTGACCTTGTCTCCCCTTCTCTCAGGGATTATTATCGTCATACTTCTCCAGCTCGCTTGCACCTCTGCACTAATTCCATTACCATAATAACTTCTAAAATTCAGGCAGTTCACCCTTGTTGGTGTAAGACTGGCGGCAGCTGATAAAACCCGTTTGCTCTACTGACGTATAGCTCCTGGTTACGCTCGGTTAGTAGAGGCGCTCCTCTGGAATGGGAGAGGTCCCTCGTTCGATCGCAGGACCAGGCGGAATTTTTTCGTCGCGCGCTAGTCACTTAGCTTTATTGGGAGATTGTGCTTGTCTTTTTCCCCCTTTGTTCATCTTTCCAAGGATTATTATCGTCATGCTTGTCCAGTTCGCTTGCATTTTTGCATTATTCGCATTGTCATAATA